>JAQBSW010001416.1:0-135299 GCA_029291075.1 Eudiplozoon nipponicum | reverse complement strand
TGGAGAGAACACAATCCAGTTGGTTGTTCCCTCGGGTAGGAAAATGAACGAATTGGTGTAGCAGGTTATCCGCAAAGAGTCGAAGCAGTGGGTGATTTTCGGAAGCTAGATTATGCCAGTTAGTCGTGGGGAGGTTGAGATCACCCACAACGACGTACCGATCAGAGTGTAAAGAGAAAAGAGTGGAAAGGAGTTGGGCCCCGCGAGTGTCGTCGATGAGTGAGATATTAGGGGGTCTGTAGACAACGCAGGTAGATATGCTTTGGTTAAGGATTTGTAGCTGAAACGAGAAAAATTCCAAACCTTGAGAGTTCGATGTCGACAAGCGTTTGGGCATAAGAAGGGATCGGACATAGGCAGCTAGTCCGCCTCCGCGACCGACAGTTCTGTCGCTGCGAAGGAACGTGTAACCATGAATGAGGAAAAGGTCATCACTATGGATGGAGGGGGACAGCCAAGTCTCAACAAGAACGCATATGTCAATCTCGTTAGAGGACAGAAAGGCTCGTAGTTGATTAATTTTAGGCGTAAGTGACCTGCAGTTGATGAGGATTGCTGAGAGCGCTTTGAGAGATGGATGGTTAGATCGGAGAGGAGAAGCGTGCGGGGGCTTTCCGCTGGCGGGTTGAGCGAGATCTAGGGCTGATGAGGGTGACAGACCGCTTGTTGACAAGGATAGAGTGGTCAGAGTCGATTTGGATTTCTGTTGTTGTCCCTCGTTTATCAGGTGGGTGAGGCAGTTGTAGGGTTTGAAAGCAAGAGGGGGGCGAGATATCTGGGTTCGAGGGGGCACTCGGAAGGTGCGTTGGGGGGGCGAGCAAGGACGGGGAAAGATCAGGAGCTGGGGCGGAACTGTCCAGGGTGGGGACGATGATGGATTCAGTAGGGGGAGATGAATTTGATGGGGCTGGGTCGAAGTTTTGCTTGGTCTTCGTAGACTTACGTTTTTTCGGTTTCTGATTCATAGCATCTGTCACAAAGGTAACTTGTCGAGGGGATGTGGACCTGGTGGACGGGTTTGGGAGAGAAGATGCGTTATTAGGAGGCTTAGCTTATATGAGATGTTAATTGGTTTCGAATAATTAATTTAACCTCTACACTACCCGTTATTCGCGAAATAATTAATATGGAATAGAATAGAATAGAATAGAATAGAATATCTTTATTTGGATTCAAACCACACATATTCCATCAAATAATAAAATTGGAAATTGTACAATATATAAAAAAAATTATCACATCACAATAAATGTGCAATTAATATCATGTAGATAGGTATGTCTCACTAGTTGTACAATACAATATATCAATATCAGAAAGTTCGACTGAAAAGAATAATATATACAACATCAAATTAGGAACAATTAAGGTCTAATTCGAGTGTAACATTATGCAAAAATTGAGAACCATGACTAGCAATTGATTATATGTAATGTTAACTAATTAGAAGAAATAGTGCATAACATTTTCAAGTTCAGTAGATAAAGTTTTAAAAGACATCTTAGATGGAGGCATTTCTCTAAGCCCCTTCGGCAATTGGTTATAAAGTTTGTAGATTTTCGAGAAAGAGAATAACTTGCTCGCTACATTCCCCACAAAAGGAGGAGATATTGCCATATGTCCAGATCTAGTTACAATTTCTTGACTCTTTCTTATCGGAGTCATATAGGCACCAGTCCACTGGTTCAGATGGAAAACTTTTATACAATAACACATCCTCCAAAACCACAGAGATTGCAATGACGCAAACTGTAATCTAGAGGCGTATATAGTGCAAGAAATAGGACTAATATGTTTCACAACTTTTCTTTGTACAGCTTCTATCTTATTAGACAAACCCTTTTTTAATGGATTCCAGGTAGCGACAGCATATTCTAGTACCGGTCTAATCCATATTATATACATTTGAAGTTTTATATCATTTGATAAAATATTTCGATTTATTAGTGCCCATCTTTTCTTGGCACTGCCTACTATACTTTCAATATGTCTCTCAGCAGAAGCTGTACATTGAATAGTTATGCCTAAATCCTTAATTTCTTGCATAAGTTTAATCTCAAACACATCATTAATAACAGCATCATGAAAATAAACATAATGAAAGTTTGTTCTGTTCCCTATTTTTAAAGCTTTCGTCTTTTTATTGTTTATTCTCAGCCCTAGTGTAAACAAATATTTACTCAAATCATACAAATCTAAAGTCACATTATTTTTGGAGAATTCGACATTCTTTGGATCAATTAGGAAGATTATTTTTAAATCATCAGCGAATTTGCAAACTCGACCGTTAAGGATCTTAGTTTCCAAATTTGCAAATACAATTTTAAATAAAATTTTAAATAAAATTGGCCCCAAGCTTGATCCCTGTGGAACTCCACTCGTTACTCGTTTTGATTTCGATATCAAATCGTTTACTTGAATACTCCATCTTCGATTATATAGATAGTATTTAAGTAATCTAAAAATATTCGGTTCAATATTCAACAAACTAATCGCATTCAAAATAGCATCAAAAAGATATAGAGTCAAAAGCTTTTGAGATATCTATAAATACAATTAATGCATCTAACTTATTCTCGTCTAATGTGATTACATGTTTCCACATGGAAAGCATATTAGTAGTTGTCGATCTACCTTTCGTAAAGCCATGTTGACATAAGTCAAAATCAGCCGGTAACATACGTTCTAAATGATCTAGTATCAATCGTTCTATTATCTTCAAAAACGAAGGGATAATAGAGATTAATCTATAATCACTGGCGCACGTTGGCTTACTAACTTTTGGCAACGGCTTAGCTACAATCGTTAATATATCAATTGGTAATTTCCCATCATTCAAAATTCTATTTATAAAATTGCAGAGTGCATTCCTAAATGTTAAGGGTAATTGAATTAGATTATCAATCGAAATACCAAGGTGATCTTTTTGTTTTTTTTATTTGATTTTTAACATCAATTTTATCAATTCATCACTGTCAATAACAAGTCCTGATTCCTGGTCTCCCAAAGGATCAGGTATTTCCATAAGATTTCTTTCATTCTGTGAATTACATATCAAATTGCCAAAAACATCATCCAATTCACAGAGAAATTCGTGCTCAGTTTTATCCACAGGTAATATAAGCTTTAACTTTTCCTTATATTTACTATAATCTGTGAGGAGTTTGTATCCTAGTCTAGGATTACTCTTCATTTTGGCCAAAATAATTCGTTCTGATCTTTGCCGAATTATCAGCAGTGAATAATTAATTTCGTTATCAATGAGATCTAACCTCATTTGTTTAATACTATTGATAAGACTACACTTTATTATATTATCTCGTTTAATTCTTAGTTTACCCAATTTCCTATTAATCCGTTTCGGTATAATGTCCGTAAACGTAGATGCCTGAAATAAAACAGATAATAACGATGAAACAGAAGAAACAAATTCATCAGTATTCAAGAAACAAAAGCTCCCATAATCAATCAGTATGCTTAATTCTCTTAAGAAATTCCAGTTTATTCTGGAACAGTGCACGTGTGCATTTTCATAACTTAGTTTCTGTGTTATGCCACTCAAGAATTTCCATTGTAAAATAATTTGTTTATGGTCCAATTCTTTGAAATAATTGACAACTTCATAACTGTGCGATTTCACCATTTCAATTTCTAAATATACATGATCTAAGCATTGCGAACCTCTAGTTGATTCATTTATAATCTGCTTGAGATCATGGTTAGAAAAAAAAATTGGATAATTCACAGTCCTGTAACTTATTAAAGTCACCTACCACTACATTATAGCCATGGCAGTCAAAGATATATTGAAAAGAATTGGTAAATGTTTGATCATCAAATAAAGTAGCATACGGCGGTCTGTAAACCGCTGTTAAGATCAGATTATCAAATTGTATAGATAAGAAATCAATGATAGCATTATCATCACTAGTATGTAAAATTTTCGCCTTAAATACAGATTTACAATAAATGAGTACTCCTCCACCTCTTTTATCCAGCGATCTGTCCTTTCTGAATAAAGAATAGTGAGGAATATCAAATTCATGGTTTTTAATATCCTTGTTAAGCCAAGTTTCGAATAATATTATAAAATCAAAATCGTTACTTATTATAAAATTACACAGCAAATGTTTTTGCTCCTAACACTTCGAAAGTTAGCATAAAATAAAGTAAATGTAGAATACGACTTATCTAAACAATTATCGACTATCACTGATTCAACTTTGTTGGCTTCTTTATTGTTCGTTTCCCGGGTTTTGAGGCCATACTTCTTCTCCCCCCACTGTCCACCACATTTAGTAATGATAAGTCGTTTTTTGATGTTGCAGTCTCACTCGATAGATTCCTTATAATAGCTTGATCAGAGGTTGACGGCTTCCGTTCCTGATTCTTCTTTAACTTTTTTGCTTTCGCCAACTTCCGTTGGAGAAACGTTTTGTCCCGTCCAATAAATAAGGTGTTGAAACTCAAATTCTCATCTTTCTTTTTATTGATAGACTCTATCTGCATAGTTGTTGGCCTTTTTGATAGTTTTACAACTACTGGCCTTGGACGATCTGACCGTTTCCCCACCCTATAGCATTTAGCTATATCGGCATGCGTCTCTTCTTTTATTAAAGCATTTAATTTCTCGACATCTTTTACATCGTTATTTTCATCAAGATTAAATAAAACTAATTGATCTTGTCTGCTGTTCCGCGCTAAGACTTCGTTCGCTAATATATTCAGTATTTCTTCACCTGATGATTTGTTTTTAACTGGCGTGTTGCCTTCCACTGTTATATCAGCCAGTTCAATCCATGGCAGAACATCTGTCTGTAATTTGTCTAACTTCAGATGTAGAGCCTCAGCCAGTTCAAATATGGGCGTAATATTAACCAGTTTCTTGTGACAATTTTTTTTGAATAAAAAGATGATTTAAATAAGGAAGATCAGATTAACTAACAATTATATGAAATGAAGCATGACAGTGCAAAACAGAAAGGTAGGGCTGACGAATCTGATGGAAACAGATGCTCTTAATAAATATAGTTTGTGGTCAACTTCTGTTGAACTACCACAAATTTATCCCTTATTCTATATCTGACCCGTCCTCATAGTCTATCTTCGATATTGGAAATGCATTTCATGCTATAAATCCGGCTAGTGCGACTGCCTCAATTAAAGTGAAGTAGGAAGTTTGGATAACGGCTTTTATTAATAATATTTGATAGCTGCTACATTGGTAAACATGGGTAGCATATTTGGCCTAACTGTAAAGTTGTTTATAAAATAATTCATTAAAACGGCGTAATAAAACAATTAAACTAAAAATTTGTAAGCCAATAGTTTCCAAAATAAATTTGATGGAACATGTGTGGTTTGAATCCAAATAAAGATATTCTATTCTATTCTAAAATATAGATTCTACGCTAAGCTAGGTTAAAAAATAAAAGAAATATCGAGTAACACAAGTACAAATACTATGTAGACATAGTAAAAATTCAGTGAGTAAAATCAAATTAATGTTTATAAAACTTTTAGTACGGATGGACAAAATAAATTACAATTCTACATGAAATTAAATGGTTTCCATGTGCGATTATTCACCAAGAAACCTTTGAAATACGAGAAGGCTTTAGTTGATCATATAGTTAAAAACGTGCTTATGCTTAAAACGATCATTGATTGCGCTAGCGATGAAAAAAGTTATTCAAATCAAAGTTGGGATCCTGATATAAACACCAGTTCCATTATATACATACATTTGTCAGTACAAACTAAGCATTGTATAATGTAGAAAAGGAAATTTATCCAGTAGACCGATTTTTTCCTTATTGAGAACTCTTCACGTACTGTCCAGAAATAGGCGCATACAGGGCTGGAACCTGGGTACGTTTGTTTCAGAATCTATTTCCCTTACAACTGAACCCTCCTACCACAAACTCTACACATTTTTCATTTATACGCTAAATAATTATACATTGGTAACCTTGTAGATGCCATTAAGTCACTATCGTAGGACAGCTCTTGTTATGCCAAATAAGTGTATTTAGTGTTATAAGAATGATCACCAGATTTAGAACAACCAAGTTCCTCATCATCAGAGTACGACGGCAAACTGACGAGCGACGATCAAACCGCAATGGATATATATGGAAATTAAAATTATATTATTCATGTGGATTCCATCAGTATTTATTATAAGTGTTTCGTTCAAGTTGAGACATAATTTTCTCTAAATGCACCGCAAAGTATTCGTTTGTTCAGGCAATTACGATCCGCCAAAAGACATTTTTAAACTGAAAAAGAATACTTTATTTTAGGAATTTGCTCGCATAAATCGTGTCAAATTTTTTAAATAAAATACAAATATTTATTATTTTATATTCACTTCTGCGTCTTAAAGGCTGCTTCTGTTATTGTGCTGACTGCTATATTTTAATTCTTGCACTACTGTGAAGACTTTCATTTGAACACATGTCAGCCGTAGATAGGACGCTTGGAGCGTTCTCGGTCTCAAAGGTGGTTATTGCTAACTTTTCCTCCCCTCAATAGTCGGCCTTGGCATCCTACTTAAACGGTCAAATGCGACATTTTGTGATCCATCAGGAATATTTACGATAACTATATTTTGTTCTTTGTCCACCTTTTCCACACGATACGGACTATTATTTACATTCTCTAATCCTGTGGGCTCAACATTCGTGCAATGACATAGTCGCCAACTCTTAGGCGAGTGCGTTTAGGTCGTATTGCATAGGCTTGTGGCTGTGTGGCGCTCCTGAATATCCGCAAGGCTGCAGCGCTCATGAGATCTTGGGATTACGTGTTCACCTGGCAGTCTTTAATGCCGTTCATAGACCATAGTATTTGGAGCAAAACTTGTAGCTGTTGATATTGTAAATCGCACGACCCAATTGAACAAATGTACTTTTTTTCTCCAGAATTTCAATTGTCTTGTGGCACCAACATCGAAATACCTCTTTCATGGTCCGGTGTTTTCGCTAAGCCGTCGCTTTTGCCCGGGTGTGGTAAGTGGCTGCACGGGAATAATTTATGTGAAGATACTTGCACCAACGTTTAAATTCTCTTGATTCAAACTTTGCATCTTGGTCAGTAAAAATAGCTTGTGGTGCAACTAATCAACTAAGTCACCAAATTATTTATACTTTGTGCCTGATCAATACTAACATTATTGGTCAAATGGTGGACCCTATTTCCCCTTGAACTTGCCATTCTCTATGCGAACTATACAAATTTCGCTGCCTTTTAGGCGATGTATTTGTCACAGAAATTGTCTTTATATCTTGATCTTACCTCCAAGACACTGGCTGTCACGTTCATAACGGATTTGCTGATTAAGCCACGAAGAATTTCAATAAGGTATGTTGCCCCTGCCGGATGTTGTAACAGGACCCATGCGTGGTGCCGTAGTAGTCAATTTGTTGGTCATCATGACGAACTTTGAAAAGTATGAGTTCTTTTTTCTAGGCTTCCCGTGAGCTGGATATTTCGCCATATCTGGTAGGATCTAGAAGCATAAACATGATGGACACATGTGGTGGCAACCCGGGCAAAGACTAGATTAGCTTGGACAACCGGCATTTAATGCGTGCCATGGTATCAAGCGGCATCTCACTCGGTAGTGTTTTAAGTCTTTACAATACTCATAACACCTCCTGATACAAAAACGTCTTTTATATTCTTCATACGCCAGGTCGACATGCAATTTTCCGGTCAACAAATTCCTGGACAGCTACGCATACAATAGATGCTTCTAATGAAAATTCTTGCGCTCAGTTCAAATATTTAGGACCAAAGTTGTGACCTATCCACATCCAAGTATGCAAGCAAAGGCTTAAATTCTGATGACAGTTCGAAAAAATCTCGTCAATTTGGATAAAAAACCGGCATATGTCAGTCTGATGGCTCTGAATTTGAAACTATAAAACTATTTCACACTATTTCACTTTAAATGAGCCCGAGATGTTTCTCGATCAAATTTACTAGATCACAAGTCAATTTGGACTGGGAAAGCAAGGTCTTATCAAAAAGATTATTCTTCATATAATACATAAATACGCTTGCTATTGGGAGCGTCAAAGATTGTCCAATTGGAACACTTCGAATTTGTTAATAAAATTCTATCATAAATTTAAATTAAGTATAGGAAATACATAAACGCATAATCTCTATGATGTGTCCAATCATCATTTTACTTCCTTCTATAATTAAGTTGTGATCAACTAGGAAACGTCAAAAACAAACTAGGGCTTCATGTCACGGTATAATTATGTACATAGATATTATATCTAACCTTACAAATCTATCATATTAATTTAGTACACATTTAACAAAAATTTTAATAAGCTGATACTTGGCTAACAATGTATGTTCTAAGAAATAGGGAAATTTTGTAAATTCTATGACACGGAAAATTAGAAATTTTATGTTGAGGAGTGTTGGACATTCCAAATAATTCTTAATGGATTACAAGGTTTATGCTCTTTAATCAAACCATACGCTTTGGGTGCAAATTTATCTCTTTGTATGAATGTGTTATCATGCGCCAAATCCAATACATCTCTAGCATTCATATTATTGATTAATAATTTTGCTTACCCTTGATACCTATCAGTTGAGTGTGGTTAAAATTTGAGCTCAGACGAATTTCTTCTCACCGACTTTTAAGGAATTCTAAACAGAATTTTTTTGTTTGCGATGCGCTAAATATTAAGTTAAAGGCGGACTGATTAATGATTTAACTAACTCAATTTGGTGCGCTAAAATTGTCCGCACCCAATTTCACTTTGCAGTAAAATATTGAAACAACGTGGGGTGATTCTCCATCATGTTGACTAGAATACTGGTCACTTTGGCTGGGGCAAGCAAATTGACATTTTAATTTTGTCGTGAGGAATTATTTAATTCAGAATCTGTGTATCTTTTATAATTCTAGTCTTGGTATCCAAGACCAAATGGAAATGGACTGAAATATCCTTTTGCCACAAGCTAAATACATTTGATAAACGATTTCTGCTGTAATATCACTGGAGATTCCTTAGTTGATTTGCTTTCAAGGAAAATTATTTGTGGATCATAGCGGATAATGAAATGTAAGGAAATTGATTTCCATCATATCTGATCTCACTGTGCTCATTTAAAATTTAAATAATTGAAACTCGTCCCGAACAATGATTTTATTATTGTTCGAAAATATAAATTCTTTAAAATATCCACTATTCATGAGTTTACATTCCTCAGTGAAGTTTTAGTCTCAGAATTTTGTAAATGCCTCAATCCGCCTCTCCTTAGAACAATCTAGAAACTTATTAACATTACTCCCGCTCGAGCAGCTCTAGTCAAGTTACCTCTGCATTTCTGGGAGAGATAAATCTCTCTGCCGAGTGTGTGTTATCTTTTCGGATAGGCCCTTCTATTCTTAAAAAGAGTAAATCTTCCATTTGGTACTTTCACATTTAACGATATTTATTGTAAGATGTGCACAACTAGCATAGTTCATCAAAATGATGAAAAATTGCGAAACTGGATTATCTAAAATTACCTGATCTGCGTTTTGTCTAGCGCAGTGCGGATTCCGGTTGTTTTGTTTGTTTAAAATATTTCAAATTCTGTTGTGAAATGATGTAACTGAGGATATCCTCAAATTTTTGGGTAGGGGGAGACTAAAAAATAAGAACCGCTCGTCATAACCACATGCTATTTTAAGTGATAAAATTAGAAACGTGAACGACACATGCACATGTTCAATTTTATTCAAACCACTCAGGTTGTACTCACGATATGTTAATTTAAAAAAAGTTACTCTAATATCACTAAACAGGAGTTCGTCACGCATGTGCATGTGTGTGCATTAATAACTAAAAAGATTTAATTAAATATTAATTGTACACATGTAAGTACATCTAAATAAACCTGCAGTTAAAAAACATTAATTTACCGATTGCACGCGTCCGAACAGTTAGTAATGATTATGCAAGAAGATTTTTAAATTAAAAAAGAAGCAATAAAAGGAAATAAAGTAGAAACCCTTTAATGAATGTTCAAATCACTAAGAGTTTTATAATTAAACTGAAAGTTACGGGTGAAACTTCGATGGAATATATTCTTAATAATTGATTAACCATTAATAAAATAATAGGCCAACTAATAATCAAGTTTTAATCCGATGTTCTTAATCTTTTACTGGAGTTAGCTTGAGATTCTAATTAATACAATCCTTTTTTCTGCGATTAATTAATTCTGACGTCCAAATCGAATCTAACGATGTTTTAGCAGTTGTTTTCTTCATTACATCATTCCCAGATTTAATTTCGATAGTTTTTCTAATTAATCTCGTCATCCAATTCAGTCTACATATTGCTATGAATCTGCAATCATCAAAGTTAATAGTGTGTCTGGTCCCCACAAAATGATGGGAAATATCAGATTTAGCAAAATGTCTATATTTACATGCTGTTCTATGTTCGCCATTTCTTAACTTGATTAGGCACATGATCTCATCAACAAGAGCATACAATCAATGCATGCGATTTCTTACACTCTTGATGTTTCCAAGGTTTCGATTAATTCTTTTTGTTTACGCAAATTAAGTGCCAAATTCTCGCGCGTCTTAAAATGTATGCTTAACTTGTAGGAGTGTTGAGGCCCCTAACCTATTCGAGTCTGTGAGTCCCATAGATGCCAGGTCGCTGTAAGTCCTAAAATTCACAGTAGAGATTGATAGGCTTATATTATTGCTTGCGTCACTTAAGTTCAAGCCCGCTATGTCCTGCACTAACCTACTTGTGTCCTCAAATTTAATATCGGTATCCATGAATATATGAGATAACAATTAAATCGATACCTACTGTTAGGCAATCGGAAAGTGAAAGTTGGAAAGCTGTTCCTTTCAGCAATAATCTGTTATGGTATAAACGTGACCCAGCGATAAAATCAAATATACCTGTTCCAAGGCTCCTCTTCAATGTTATTTTATATCAGAACAAAGGCAATTGATGGAGAATTATATTTGATAATGATGTAATCGTTTACCATGAAAAAATGTTAAAATGCAGCAGACCAAAATTACAATACCAGACACAGAGCGAGATACTCGAAAACTGAAAATAGCGCACAATTTTAAAATCAAGTATTTAAACAAAGAATGTTCTGGAAAATAAAAAGAAAAAAATTCTTTTTAAATAAAGTTCGTTACAATCAGCTATGGTGGTTTAAATTTATCAGTCAAGGTTATTTTACATAAGGCGGAGGATTTAACATCCTCTACATACACCACCTTCTCAAAAAAGGCTAGTAATAGACGTAATCATAGTTCTTCGGCTGACGATGTATTCTTCCAGAACGAGTTGTGCATACTGGCGCCCCTGACGTCGTCATCTCGCCCGGTACAACATTCACTGGTTCTTCAAAATCATCTGGTATCGACAAATAGTTTTCATGCTGTGATTCAGTAGAATAAGATTTTGCTATATTAGACAACGCTTCTTCAGAGTTCTGCATTTCATTATGTGCCTGCATGGTGGGATTGCACACATCAGATTCGCCCATGGAACGGTCATTCAACGCATCTGTTAATTCAGTCATACCGTCAATCCAGATAAACTGGGGAATACAACGATCCAACGTAACACAATCCTCAATGCCATTTATTTCTATGATGACATTCTTGTCAGTCATCCTCTTGACCTTGTATGGTCCTTTGTAAAATGGTGTCAGGCAGTTCTTCCTATTCTCATTAGTTATATACACATGCGAAGCCGATTTTAAATCAGAGGACACATAGCATTTGGTTTTAGCTTTTCTAGTCTTGGTTGGGGCCAAACGACACATCTTGTCTCTAAGTGCTCCTACAAACCAATCTACATAACTAGAAGCCCAATCAAGACTACTTGGAGTTTCTATTAGAAGATCTCCAGGCAAACTTAATGGTTCTCCATAAACCAATTCTGCTATGGAAGTTCCTAATTGTGCCCTATATCTGTTGCGCATGGCGAATAGTACTATAGGAAGATCGTGTATCCAGCTTGTTCCACTAGTACACCTTAATGCAGCTTTCAGTTCACGATGTAGCCTTTCTACCATCCCATTCGCTCGTGGGTTATACGCGCTAGTATGTATTATAGTGGTTCCCATGATGTTGAGGGATCTTACGAAAAGCTCTGACATAAATTGACTACCACGATCACTAGTGACCTTTTCCGGAACACCATAACGCGATATCCAATTATGTAGAAACGCGAACAAAACTTCTTGCGCTGTCATGTCTTTTAAAATCGCCACTTCAAATTGACGACTAAATCTATCTACCATAGTCAGCAAGTATTTATTTCCGTTTACTTCAGGCATCTCAACAATGTCTATGTGTACGTGTCTGAACCGTCCAATTGGTATCCCAATATTCTTTATCTCGGTTCTGGTATGTCTCCACACCTTACACGTTTGACACTTGGCACAGGCTCTTACCCATACCCGTATGTCTTTAGACATGTGCGGCCATACGTATTTGTCGTTGATCAATCGAATGGTGGCTTTAATGGATGGATGACCCATGTCATGCAACACTTGGATAATCTTGGCCCGTAACTCCAATGGCACATATGGTCGTGGTTGACATCTAGATGTTTCGCATAACAACCACTTGCCACTTATGAGCTTACGAACATATCCTGGTCTTTTGGATAATACTAATGTAAAGGGATCCGATCCTTGCGCTTCCTCGATTTGACTAACGAAATCGTTCATTGATTCATCTAAATTTTTTAATGGACCTTGAAATATCAGCTCGACATCAGCTTCATTCGGTCGGCTAAGTGCATCGGCCACCACATTCTCCTTACCAGCAATATGAGACACAGTGAAATCGAACTCTGCTAACCGTGTTATTTGGGAATTTACTCTACGAGAGTAATTAAGCCTAGCTGTCTTACCAAGTATGCTAATCAATGGCTTATGATCGGTCAATAACTTAAACTTGTGACCATCTAAATAATGCTCGAAGTGTATCACTGCTGCATACACTGCTAGAAGCTCTTTACCAAACGTATCATAGCGTTTTTCTCGATCATTAAGCTTACGGCTATAAAACCCAATCGGTCTTACTACGTCCTGATCTCTTTGCTGTAGCACTGCCCCTAATGCAACATCTGAGGCATCTGTGATTAGTTCGAAAGGTTTTCCCAATCTACAGGTGCTAATGTGGTTACGTCACTTAACATGTCCTTGGCCTTTTGGAAATTTTCTCGGTCTTCTTGACGCAAGTTTATAGGACAAGACTTTTTGATCGTGCTCTTTTCACGAGTGAGATGGCTTGTTAACGATCCAAGAATTCCGGCTAGACCTGGAATGAATCGACGATAATAGCTGAACATACCCCAGAACCTTCGCAACTGGCGTACAGTTCGGGGTTCCGTTACGTCCTTTATAGCTTGGATCTTATCTTCCAAAGATTTAATTCCGACTTTGGAAAGTATATGACCAAGATAGTTAACTGAAGAGCAACCAATATTACTCTTATTAGGTTTGACCACTAATCCCTATTGTTCCAGCCTGGTCAAAACCGTTTCCAAATGCGTACGATGTTCATTTCGAGAGCAACTAAAAATAATTATGTCGTCTATATATACCCTCGCAAATGGACAATTCTGAAGGATTTCTTCAGCCAAACACTGGAATGTCTGACTGGCATTTTTCAAACCAAAAGGCATTCGAAGAAATTCATGCGATCCCCCTCCTGGAAATCTGACTGCGGTGAGTGGTATCGAACTTTCTTCGATTGGTACCTGATAGTAGGCTTTCTGGAGATCTAAAGTTGAATAAACCTCATATCCCATTATATCTCGGAGCAAAGTACTCTGGTTAGGGAGAGGATAAGAATCACCCTTCGTCACTGAGTTTAATAGACGATAATTCCCACAAACCCTCCATTGACCCGGTTCAGGTTTGGGAACTACCACTATTGGGGAAGCAAAATTGGAATTTGACCTTCTACAAATCCCCTCTTCGCGCAATTGGTGAAATTCTGACAAGACAACTTGTTGCTTGTGTTGTGCCAATGGTTGAGTCTTTGGTGAACAAGGCAACGGAGCCACCAATTCGATTTGGCGTTCTACTCCTGTCTTCAAACCTATCCTTTTGGCACTGAAAGGCTGAAACACTGGAAGGTGTTTCTCGATTATATTGGCAAAGTCATGTGTGACTGATGGACGAGGTAAGAGAATTGTTCTAACCGTCGACATGTTAGACTCAGTTGGTGTTGCTATCCTTACGCTTTCTGCGATAGTCCTAGCCTTGGGGTCTAATTTCAGCTTGAAATGTGTTAAGTAATCCATGCCAGTGATATGGTCCTTGACATCGGCTACTAGAAAATTCCATCGGAAGGAAGATTTCTGGCCTGATGTTACCGACATTTCTTTCATCCCTTTTACTCCAATCGGACTGCCGTTAGCGACCCATAGTTGATAATCAAATGTGGGACAATCTGCTTCCACCACGTCTGACCTAACTATGCTTACTTCAGCACCCGTATCAATGAGAAATTCTAATCCAGATAATTCATCCTTAATAATGAACTTGTTGCTGGACAATCTGCCCTGACTGGCTGCATCGTTACAGAATCTGCTATTACAGCATGTACTTGTGGTTCTTGCTGTTTATACACACCGTCTAACTCTCTAAGTTTTGTTGGCCAATCTATGCTCATTGTGTCAAATACTTCCAATGTTGTTCTGAGCCTAATTGGTAGCTCAGCTGTAAAAATGGAGTTGACTACATCTCTAGATATATTCAACCTGGAAGCTTTTGTGCAAAGGCGTTCATAAAATTCGGACGATAGTTGACGCCCCATTTTTTCTAAGCGTAATAATTCACACATTTGCGCTGATCTTCCAGGCTGATATCTCTGTTGAATTTCAGCCATTAATAACTCAAATGCATTGTACGGATTTTCTTCCACAGTTCTGTCTCTGAAATTTTCCAAGGCATTTCGTAAATTTTCAGGCAATGCCATCCATGCTACAACAAATTTCTCCATAGGGTTCACGATATTATAAGCACTGAATATCATTTGGTCATCTCCTACCCAACTTGAATGTTTTTCTGATTTATACTGTGGTAGACTTAAAATTCCTATCCTGGCGCGGTCGCCAAATTTTGGTGAGGCCCCTAACCTATTCGAGTCTGTGAGCCCCATAGATGCCAGATCGCTGGAAGTCCTAAAATTCACAGTAGAGATTGATAGGCTTTTATTATTGCTTGCGTCACTTAAGTTCAAGTCCGCTATGTCCTGCACTAACCTACTTGTGTCCTCAAATTTAATTTCGGTATCCATGAATATATGAGATAACAATGAAATCGATACTTAGTGTTAGGCAATCGTTTACTATGGAAAAAATGTTAAAATGCAGCAGACCAAAATTACAATACCAGTCAGGGAGCGAGATATTCGAAAACTGAAAATAGCGCACAATTTTAAAATCAAGTATTTAAAAAAAGAATGTTCTGGAAAATAAAAATGAAAAATTCTTTTTAAATAAAGTTCGTCACAATCAGCTGTGGTGGTTTAAATTTATCAGTCAAGGTTATTTTACATAAGGCGGAGGATTTAACATCCTCTACAGGAGGACCTCATGTGTTCGATAAAGGTGACGGAGGCTAGATTGGAAAATAATGCGTATTAGATCTGGGAGAAAGAGTAGGAAATGTTGTCATCTGTGCTTATTTCACTCCATGTTACGGCATAGCATAATAGACTGTATGCGTCCCAGTTAATAAAACGTGTGGTAAATTCTAAGATCTCCCTCGATGAATTAGATGAGAGGAGATTCACAAACAATAATTGGTATTGGTAAAGATAATGGAATAATTCTCAGTGCTGAACATTGATCACACTTTCATTGGAGAGGATACGATCAATTTGATTTTTGTCACACATTGGGAGGTACATGAAATTCTGTAACGAATTTTCATAAAAGAGACGCAGCATTGGGAAGTTTTTCGAGACTGGGTTATTACAGTTGGGCGTTTAAGATAATGGAACCTATTGACGAAATACAAGGGTAGACTTTAATCTAATATATTTAGATTTAAGGAAAAAAATTCAAGCCCTAAATTGTTGAATGAGGCAAGGCGCTTGGGCAAGAGATGGGACATGACTTATTTGGCTAAACTGGCACTACGGCCAATATCTCTATCATTTCAAAAAAAGGAATAACCATTGATGAGTAAAAGGTTATCCCTGTGTACGATGGGGAATAGATAGATTCCAAAACGCAAGCAAATTCCTTGTTTGTTAGCAGAAATAAATGTTCATAGTTGATAGATTTTGGATCTATATATATTTTTGTATCTATATATATATATATATATATAAAATATAATGAGTAGTCCTTGACGCTCAATTGTCAAAGACTTTAGATAAAATTAGCCTCACTGCTGCAAGTTGACACATTCGTGTGTGGGAAATTGTATCATCCAATTTTCCCAAAAAACTTCATCCAAATATATGATGGGTAAAGTGCGTAACACCGACTCCTACAGATGAGTCGTCAGTAAGCATGTAACAATTTTGCACGAGATTATACATTCCGTTTATGCTGTCTTTGTTTTATCTTTCTGGTTATATTTAAACAAATTTCCTACTAGATGCGTAACACATATTACACAATTGCATATATTAGTTTTCCGCCGCAAAAAAACATCTTACTGCTATATATTTGATAGAATGATGTCAAGATCATCGCGAAATGTGATAACTGATATCGATCAAGGCCAGAATGTATGGATGCCTGAAGTAACAGGTTTTCAGATATAGTTGTAATTCTAATTTTTGTTAACTCTGGCATACATTGAAATCCATTGAGTTGATACTATTTACCGACACAGCCACCATAGTGTTGTTAACATGTACCTTTTCTGCAACCATATCTGTTGGTATCAGGCACAGACACAATAGCCATAGTGTTGGTACACTTTTCAGGCTTGGTATACATATTATATATATTAAGTTGGCTTTGATGTCATATTTTAGAAGACTTTAAATGAATTTAGCACCACTTCTGCAAGATTACAGATTTCCGTAAGAGTATGTATCGTTTAATATTCCCATATTCCTCAACCAAATATTTAGATAGTAAAGAGCGTAATACCGTCTCATTCTGATGTATCACTTGTAAGCAGGTAACGAATGCGCATAAGATTTTTCGTTCCGTTCATGCTGTCTTTGGTTTATCCTTCTGTTTATATTTGACCTATTTTGTTACTTGGTACGAAACACCTAATATGCAATTTCATATATTTTATTTTTTCGCCGCTAACAATATCTAATTGTTATAAATACTGTGTGTAAAGCCTGGAACTCAGCTTTTTTTGTTTTTAGTCTGTCTTTTTCTTTTGCGGGACATTTGATAGCACTTGTAGGTCAGTTATATCTTGAACTCTTTACATATCCAAGTGCAGAGATTTTGTTTGGCCTTGATTGATCTTCTTTTTTGTCAATTGTCGCAATTTGAATATTTACTGTTCTTTTAGCTAACTTGACAAATAATAAACTTCCACTCGATTGCATTTAATCATATCAGTTAAAGTAGCGTTCCATATAATCTCATTAATTATTCCGAAATCCACAACAGCATCATTTTTATTTTAGTTTAACCAAATAAACTGATATTGCTTAGCCATTCGCGCCGCCACCTTGATAGTCAAATCTACACCCCAGATATGCACGCTGTTTTCGTTACTTTTTAATTCTGCTAACTCCATCTTCGTTTTTACATCAATTGTTAATTTTTCAATCTCTCATTTAACTTGACATTAGCTTGGAATTATTTCATGCATAATAAAATATGTCAATTCATCCCAGGTTTGGACAAAATATTTGTTCAAATAATATGAAAATGAAATGAAAAAGTAAGATAATAAATATAAATGAATTTTTACTTGCAAAAAGCGCTATCTGACCTGGCAATTGTTAAAATCCAGATATAATTCAAAATTATGAAACTGTTTGCGTGATTGAAAAAATATATAGCAGTTGTTTAACAACAATGATAACGGTGGTACTGGTATAATTTGAGAAAGACAAGAGCTATCAAAAGCTATATAACATCTCGATGTGATGAACAATAATTTTCAAATGACTATGATAAAATGACCCAGATTAAAAGCTTAAGCTGGAGCTGAATGCCTATTACCCCTACAGATAATCTAAGAAGATTTTCGTGTATCTGACATGCCTTGTTTCGGCAAGCATCCCTATGGAGCAAGCACCATTGTTTTTGTTGGATAGCGAAGAAATATTAGCTAAATACATCGACTGAAAGATCTCATTGTTTTACTATATTAAGATTTCTTTATTGTATCTTAAATTGAATGAAAGCTGTTGTAAAGTAATTAAGACACATCATTAAACAGTTGTATGCAGTTACCATGGGCATGGAAATTGCAGTTTTGCAAAGCCACAAATAGCATAAAAAATAACGGGTATTACGTGTTTAGAGGAAAACAGTTGCGTTTCCATTCAGCGCTAAAGCTTAAGGATTTATTAAAAATTTGCAGATCAACCGCCTTCTTTAATTCATTTTGAACTAAGAGTTTTGCCTCCGCGGGTATTACGATGGAGACACTGGTCGCTTTGGAGAACAGATGAACTTTGCTAATTATATTGGAGGCATATTTGGTTGAATTGAAAAGTTACAATTGCAAGTGAAGTAAATATCGGCTTCACCCACATTTATTAGGTCGTTTATACGGATTTCCTCAAAATTTATTATTTATGTGTCATCCAACCGAGACTTAATTTACGCTGTCTTCGCAGTCAAAGTGTTCTTTTGTGCAGTTAATAAACTTAATGTATTTACCAATTCGTTGAAGCCATCTTCCTTAACAGAACACAACTGTTTTTTAATCAATTATTCAATGGATTTTGTTCTTATAAAGCTCATCCATTTAGTAAAACAAAAGAAAAATATTAATTATTTTATGTTGACATCTGCAGCTCCAAGGCTGATTCCATCATTGTGCTGACTGCTTCATCTTAATACATGCACCTTTGCGAGGACTTTCTGTTAAATTCATGCCACCCCTAAATAGGATCCTTGGTGCGTTATCGATTTCAAAGATGGTAATTGCTACATCTTCACCTCCTCAAGAGTCGGCCTTGACAAACTACTTACACGACGAAGTGCAACAGCTCGTTGCCCATAGAATCGGTTAACGAAAACTGTATTGTGCTCTGCGTCCATTCTTTTCACACGATACGGACCATCATTGGTAGCCTGTAGTGCAACGGACTCGACATTTGCGACAATGGCATAGTCGCCAACAATTAGGCGAGTGCATGTAGGTAGTCATGCAAACGATCGTCGCTGTGTGGCGCCCACATATACGGTTAGCTGTTTTAGGCGCTCTTGAATATCTTCTATGATGCAGCCCCCGAATGATCCTAGGATTACGGGCTCCTGGAAGTCTAATATGCCTACCATAGAGCATGGTTGTTGGAGCAAATCCATTAGCTCTGGATCTTGTAAATCGCATGGCCCGCTCGACCAAATGTATTTAGTCGCTCTCCGGGATCAGGCGCTTTAGTTGAACCAACATCGCAATACCTCTTTGATCGTCCATTGTGCTCGCTAAGCCGTCGCATTGGTATGTAGGAGGTAAGTATCTACGCGAGAATGTTTTATGTCAAGGTCCTTGCACTAATATTTAAATTCTATCGACTCGGGCTGTGCATTCTGGTCGGTATCAATAACTTGCGATGCAAAAAATCCACTGTGCCATCCCGCTTCTAAGCACTTTATAATCTCCTCCTCTGTGATTTTCATTATTGATACAAACTCTACCCATCGGGTAAACTTATCGACCATTGAAAATAGATAGGCTATCCGCCACGAGGCAACGACATTGGACCTACCAGGCCAATATGCAGAAACTGGTTCCGTGAAGTGGCATTCAAAACAATCGTGGTGTCCTTTTTTTTGTGGCTTACAAGGCTGACAGGAAATGCTCGGTTAGCAATAGCTACAAATTTCTTTGGACAGGTCAGGCCAATACAATCGTGACTACAATGTCTCAATGAGTCGCTTGGCGCTGGGATGTCCCAACATGTCACGCCAGAAGACCATAAATTATGTTCGTTTAGACTCCGGCACAAACTATTGCACATTGTTCCTTCGAGTTGCATCAATATACCGTTTTCACTATAGAGATAATGTTTTATAAGTGGCAATACTCGCAGAGCAAAAATTCTGTTGAGCGTATAATCTACCGCCTTCTTGATACCGGCTCTATGATAAATTGAAAGATCATTTTCCTCGAGCTCATTAATGGCTCGGTGTATTCGTTTTTGTTCAACACACGGTGATCTCCAATTCACTAGAGCTTTATGGTCGGTAAAGACTTCTAAATGCCTACCGATTACAGAATACCTAACCTTTTCTAGTGCTCATTATAACGTCAGTAATTCATTTTATATGAGGGTATAGATTTGCTCCGCCATAATGAATGTGCGACTTATATATTGCACCAGACGTCCGCCCGCTTGTAACACTGCTCCTATGGCAATATCTTTTAACATGCGGCTCCGCATTACAACCCAACGATGTTCGATTTTGACAAATACAGTGCTCTTTAAGGTCAAATAATCTTACTCTGTTCTTACACAATATTTCTCTTAACTGTGATTTTAGAAACAATCTCTGTTAGTTTCAAGCAGTTTTAATTGAGATTTCTTGAACGGCAATTTTATTTGTAATTAATAGGGTTGTTTATTAAATAGACAGAACCGCGCGCGATACGCATCGAACACGTGGTGGATTATTGTGTCACAGTGGATTTATTTCGCTCAGTTGGATTATTCGCAGTTTACGCGAGGGATTTACTGTTCACATTTAACTATGCCTATCCGAATTTCAGAGAATAATGGAATATTATAATGACATGAGTTAAAAACATAGCAAACAGTGAACTAATTATTTGTGAATTTTTGTCATTGAAGTCTTTACACGGATTACACACATTCATTTTCAGTGACAACTTTTAACAGTGACTATGTTCATATCATGTATTTTCAATCGGTTGCATATATTCATTTCAATTCAGAAATTTGTGAAAGAATAATTGCTTGTGTGCAAAATATGCTATTTTATAAACAGAGCTCATTTTAACTTTTGCCGTCTAGAGTACGGACAATTTAGTTTGACTGTGACTGGTGTTTAAGACATTCATTTGTGTTAAAATTTGTTTTTATTGCCGTCTAGAGCACGGCCAATTTGGACTAACTGTGAATTCTATTTCTATTTGCAACATTGTGTACAATATACTTGTGATAACTTGTTTTAGCCTTCTCAAATCAACCATCCGAAAAAGATCAGAGACTGATCATGAGTACGGATAGTAACAATAGCCACCATGGATATGTAGGAAGGGTACAGAATCACGAACTAGATAGCTACCCCGCAAAAATACTCCTACAATCTAACGCATATGTATATATCGACATACCACGTACCGGGAAAGTAAAAATATATGCGTCTATTAATTTTCGCTTGCTAAGGATAAACGCTTCTCGAGCCTTCTCCGTCCAACTAAACGGTATCTCGGCACTAGCTAACATAGACAAGATTTGTTGCGTAATCTCCTCTCCTGCGAGATATGGTTTGTAGAAACTCAAATTACCAATAAAACAGCGCAAATATTTTTCTAGTACAGGGAACCAGATAGCGTTTGATAAGCTGTACATTCGAATATAATGGCATTCGTCTTTTCCGCTAAGTCAAAGTAACCCAGAAACCGCACTCGCCGACCCATCTGAATTTTTTTCTGGAATAAAACGTAATCATCATTATACGGCTTTACACAACATCTTCATCAGCCTAATACGTAACTGGTGTTAAGTTGTGCAAGGTAATTCGGATACGAAAGAATCAGTCAAACTTTGGAACACTTTTGGTGTGTTCCTAAGACCAATTGATACAAGAGTGAATTAGAAATGCCTGTTGGGAATGTTGTGTCCACCTATATTGGATGGGCTATGCACTCGGATATCTTCTAGGTTTATGACCAGTGTATCTTCCAGACGAGACTTAATTATGCCTAATTTTGCAGTTAAATTATTCATTTGAGAAGTCAGTCCATGAATCAACGTTTATAACCCATCAGAAGCCATTTTAAATGTACCACTCATGCTTTATTTTTACTCAATTATATATAGAATTTTGCTCGCATAACGAGCATCGATTTAATAAAACAAATTTAAAAATATTAATTAATTTATGTTTACTTCGGCTCGAAGTCTGCTTTTATCATTGGGCTGACTGCTTCATTCTTATACGGGCGCTTCTGCGACGAATTTTTGTTGAAATAATGTCTGCCCTAGATAAGACTCTTTGTTCATTATTTGTCTAAAAGGTGGCTATTTCCACATTTTCTCCCCCTCAGGAATCGGCTATGGCACTCTGCTTAAACGATCAAGTGCAACAGCTCGTCGTCCATCGGGCATGCTAACAAAAACTGTATTGTGTTCTGAGTCCACCCTCACCACGCGATACGGCCCATCATTGACAGCCTGCAGTGCCATGGGCTCGACCTTTGTGACTAAGATATAGTCGCCGACCTTTAGGCGAGTGCGTGTCGGTTGCCTTGCATAGCCTTGTCGCTGTGTAACGCCAACATATTCAGTTTACTTTTTTAGTCGCTTCTGAATATCCGCTATTGTGCAGCGCGCATGGGATTCTTGGATTACAGGTTCACCTGGCAGTCTTATGTGTCCGCCATAGACTATGGTCGTTGGAGCGAATCCTGTAGCTGTTGTGACTGTAAAGCGCATAACCCGCTCGATCAAATGAAATTTCTCTCCACGTTCCCGGGCTCTCGTGGCACCAACATCGCAGTACCTCTTTCATCATCCTATGTGCGCGCTCAACAGTCGCATTGGTTTGCGGGTGATAAGTGGCTGTGCGAGAATGCTTTATTTCAAGGTCTCTGCACAACTGATTAAATTCTTTCGACTCAAACTGTGCGCCTTGATTGGTAACAATAACTTGTGGTGCACAAAATCGACTGAGCCATCGCTCTTCTAAGCACGTTATAATCTTTTCTGTTGTGACCTTCTTCAATGGTACAGACTCGACCCATCGGGTAAACTTATCGACCATGGAAAACACATAGGACACGCTGCCGCGAGCTACCGGCAGTGGACCCACCAGGTAGATATGCAGAAACTCGTTCCGTGCAGTGGCATTGAAAGCAATCTGAGTGACTTTTTTTCGTTTTTGTGGTTTACAACGTTGGCATGTAGTGCACAGTTGACAATAGCTACGAATTTCTTTGGACATGCCAGGCCATTAAAATCGTGACTGCAATGTTTCAATGAGCCGCCCAGCGCTGGGATATCCCAACGTTTCATGCCAAAAGGCCATTAATTCTGTTCTTATAGATTCTGGCACAAACCATTGCACTGTTTGTCCTTCTTTCCGCACCAACAGGCCGTACTGTAGGCTCAAAGTTTTATATGGTGAAGACACCACTGTTCTGTTTTTTAATTGATTGACTATTTTCTGACACGTGGCATCTTTTACTTGTTCTTCAGAGACTTTAATAAGTGGCGAAACCCGCACAGCGGAAATTCTGCTGAGCGCATCGGCTGCCGCATTCTCGATTTCTGCTCTATGATGAATTGATACATCGTATTCTTCCAGTTCTTCAATGGCTCGATGTACTTGTTTCTTCTCAATACATAGTGATCTCCAATGCACTAGCGCATTGTGGTCGGTACAGACGTCTACGTGTCCCTCGATGACAAAATATCTAAACTTCGGTAGCGCCCATTGTACTGCATGTAAAAACCTTTTCTGTGACGGTATAGTTCTGTTCCGCCTTAGTGAGTGTGCGACTTATATTTTGCGCAGGACGTCCGTCAGCTTGTTACACCGCTCCTATACAAATATCTGACGCGTCTGTAACAATTGACATATTACCTACCGGGAAAGTCAAAATAGTTGCATCTATTAATTTCTGCTTGTATAGCACAAACGCTTCCTGAGCCTCCTCCGTCCAACGAAACGGTATCTTAGCACTAGTTAACTTAGATAAGGGTTGTTGCATAACCGCCATCCATGCGAGGTATGGTCTATAGAAATTCAGCATAGCAATAAACCGGCGCAATTGTTTTCTAGTAGTAGGCACCGGATAATCCTTGATAGGCTGTACATTCGAATCTAACGGATACATCCCTCCCTGAGACTAAGTGCCTCAGGAACCGCACTTCTCGACCTATCTGAACCTTTTCTGGATTAAAGTGTAATCGCCATTCTACGGCTTTGGCCAACATCTTCTGCAGCCTAACACGTAATTCGTGTTCAGTAGTGGCCCATATAATAACATCGTCCACGTAAGCTGTTGTACAAGTTAAGTCAGACACGAACGAGTCCATCATTCTTTGGAACACTTTCGGTGCGTTTTTAAGGCCAAATGGTACCCGGGTGAATTGGAAATGACCTTGGGGTACTTGTACCGCTAACTTCCATCGGTCTTCGGGCCGCACGCCTATTTGCCAAAATCCCTGTTTAAGATCAAGCACGGCAAACCATTTGCCTCCCGCTAGCTGTAGGAACAGATCACGCAGAGCCGACATGGGATACGGGTCACGGTTTAGTCACTGAGTTCAATTGCCTGAAATCAGCCGCCGGTCGGAGCGAACCATCCTTTTTCGTAACGTAAACCATCGGAGCACGTAAAACAGATGATGACGGTTCAAGAACGCCGGCTTCTATCATTTCTTGGGTTGCTCGAGTCGCTGCTGCTAATTTCTTTGGAGGAGCACCATATACTTTTGGTGGTTCGTAACCTTCATTTAGTTCTAGCCATAGCTTAAACTGGTCGACCGTCGGCCCTGGACATTCGCTGCAATCAGGCAGTTGGAATATAATGTTATATTGGTTTCGAAGATTCTTCCACCACCCAGGCAGACAACTGGTCTCCTCCTGCATCTTAGGGGTACATGTAGTCTTTATTGATTTTATTCTCTTAGGCCTCGATATGCATATCTGCTTATTTTGACAGTCTATCGTCTTAACCCATTTTCTAATGAAATCAAGTCCAAATAAGAGTGTTTAAGTATTCGCAACAACAAAAGACACGATAGATATTTTCATGTATTAATAATTTCGTGTCCCACTCGCCCGCAGCCACCATAGATGCGTCTGATGCCTAAAATAAACTTGCTCTCGTAGGTTTTACGTTGTTCAATGGCCAAGTCAGTAATAATACCGACACATCAGTTTCAGTAGCCAATTGCATTATTACTGGCTGGCCGTTTAAGAGTTCCAAATATTTAACTTTAATAACAATCCTTACATTTGGCAATGTTTCCCACACTTCCTTTTCTTCAAAGATCATCTGGTTCGGACCACTTTTTTGTTTATTCTGCTGGTCTTCACTCGATCTACCCCTCAGAGCCTCCGAAAGATTAATATTTGTGCCCTGATCTCGCCCATCTTTATTTGTGAGATTGTGAACCATGTTTCCCCAATGAACTGGCCATGCTCGAGGAGCAGTATATTGATTTTGCTGACTTTTATACGCCGTATTTGTCGGAGCTGGAGTCCTTATATATTGACTTTGCTTCCAGGCCTTTGGCTGTTGCCTTCTGTCGCGGAATTGATTATTATGCCGCGAAGAATTCCAATACGGTATGTTGCTCCTGCCAGATGTTGTAACTGGACCCATGCGTGGAGTTGCAGCTGCCACTTTGTTTGTCATCATGGCCAAACTATGATGAGCCTGAAGTCTCTCTTACAGACCTCCATGGGCGCTGGATATTGCACCGTATCTGGTAGGATCCAGCAGCATGAACATGATGGCCTCATGCGGTTACAACCCGGGTAAAGACTCAGTTAGTTTAGAGAACCACCGCTTGATACGTGACATGGTATCCATGGGCATCTCACTCACTAATGGTTTGAGGCTGTATAATTCTGAGAATACCTCCTGAGGCTGATTAATTCTTTGCTGGCTGTGAGTTCGACGAAGCGGGGCACAGTTTATGTAGGGGTTTTTAGCGGGGTAGCTATCTAGTTCGTGAAGTCTTACCCTTCCTACATAGAATTGGTAGTTGCTGTTGAGATCCGTGCTTATGATCAATCCCCGACCTTTCCCCGATGGGTGATGAGAGAAAGCTAAGTCGAATGATCACATATGTATTGTACACAATGTTGCATGGAAAATTCATAGTTAGTTCAAATTGACCGTGCACTAGACGGCAACAAAACGAAATATTGTCAACAAAATTGAATGCCTTATACACAAGTATCTATCAATTCACAGTTAAATAAAAACGTGCGTGCTCTAGACGGCAGCAAAGCGATATACTGTCAACAATCAATTCACAAACGTCTGAATTGTGATGAATACATGTAACAGATTGAAAATAAATGATGAAACAAATAAAGTCACTAGTAAATATTGTCACTGATGATGGATAGAATAAAATCGTGTAAAAACTTCAATAAAAAACTTCACAAATAATTAATCCACTGTTTGCTATGGTTTTAATTTATTTAATTATAATAATCCAATGAACTATAGAATTTTTGAATGTGATTGAGGAACATCTGATGTCCTGATGCATGAAATCATACCTGAATGTTAAGAAAAACTATCGAACCACATATGCACTATAATCCACCACATGTTCCCCGCGTATTGCGCGCGGGTGTGTATATTTAATAAACAAAACCCTATTAATTACAATTAAAATTGCAGTTCAAGAAATCTCAATTTAAAACTGATTGAAACTAACAGAGATTATTTCTAAAATCACAGTTAAGAGAAATATTGTGTATAAACAGAGTTAGATTATTTGACCTTAAAAGAGCACTATATTTGTCAAAATTGAACATCGTTTGGTTGTAACGCGGAGCCGCGTGTTACAATGTAATTCGTGCTTACCTACCACGAGAGGCATATAAGTTTATTGTGAAAATCGATCGTCTTAACTCATTTTCTAATGAAATCAAGTTCCAATAAGTGCGTTTGAATATTTACTACAACAAAAGACATATAGTACATATATTCATTTATTAATAATTTCTTGTCCCATTCGCCCGCAGCAGCTACGGACGCGCTCGATAACTGACAAAAATTTTCTCTCTTAGGTTTTACGTTTTTAATGGCCAAGTCAATAATACTATCTTCACATCAACTCCAGTTTCCAATTGCATTAATACTGGCTGTCCGTTGAAGAATTCTAAAGATTTATCTTTAATAAAACTCCTTACAAGTTGCAACGTTTCTTCTACTTCTTTTTCTTCTAAGGCCATCTGATTTTGAACACTTTTTATGGTGAACTTCTAGTC
Organism: Eudiplozoon nipponicum; assembly: GCA_029291075.1. NCBI lineage: Eukaryota > Metazoa > Platyhelminthes > Monogenea > Mazocraeidea > Diplozoidae > Eudiplozoon > Eudiplozoon nipponicum. The sequence continues at coordinate 107,946 of JAQBSW010001416.1, read as the reverse complement.
TTCTTTTGATCTACAAATCTAAGCATCTAAAGGATTTATATTTTAGGCATGACCTTGAATATCATTATTGGTGACATGGTGTAACGTTTTCTCCCATTGAACTAGCCGTTCCCTAGGGAATAAATACTGATTCTGCTGTCTCTTAGGCGAAGTATACATCGCAACTGGTGTCTTTATATATAGATCTACTGCTAAGCCAATGGCTTTCGCCGTCTGTTCCGAAATCGCTGATTATGCCGCGAAGAGTCCTAGTATGATATGTTGCTCCTGCAGGATGTCGTAACAAGACTCATGCGTGGAGTCACAGCTGTCTATTTACTGGTCGTTATGGCCGAACTCTGAAGAGCCTGAGTTCTTTTTTCAGACCTTTCTGCACGCTCGATATTGCGCCATATCTGGTAGGATCTAGCAGCATAAATATGATGGTCTCATGCGGTTGCAACCCGGGCAAAGGCTCAGTTAGCTTGGATTACCACCCTTGACGCGTACAATTGTATCCAGAGGCATCCCACTCGGTAATATTTGTCTGTACAATTCTGAAAACATCTCCTGAGTCCTTGTTTGAAAGTGATCATGCCCTCGTTTTTTAAATTCTTCATACGTCAGGTCGACAGGCAATTCTTATTGGATTGCAACAGCCCGGTCAACTAATTATTGGACATTGACGCGCACAATAGATGGTTCCAATGAAAATTCTTGCGCTCAGACTGAGGCCCCAAATCTTTTGAATTTCAACTGTGGCCATCAAACATCCAAGTGTGTAAGCATTAGCTTATATTCTGATATCGGCCTGAATAATTCGTTGATTCGGATGAAAACACATGCTTATGTCTTTATGATGTCTCTCGAGTGTGGTCGCCATTATTGACATCACCTATATTGGTTGGGATCATTTATGCGGATTTCCTCCAAATTTATTTTTAGTGTGTCATTCAGTAGAGACTTATTTATCCCAATCGACACAGTCAAAGAGTTCACCTCTTGCGGCTAATATTCTTACTTAGTTTTCCATTTCTTCAGAAGCCATATTACTTAACTACTTAAAAACTGTCTACAGAATCATAAGGTAGAAATTTGGATATGGAGGCATTCGAAATCGTTTCGTTCACGAAATGGACGCGTTTCTGAAATTAAGAATTAATATAGACAATGGAATGAGAGGGGGCGAAGTTTAACGTGCAATCAAATTTACTGCCGTAAAATATAAGGAGTAGGACGTAGGTTTTGAATGAAATTAGTCTCAGAGTAGTCTTTTGTGACTTTAAGCAGACCAAAATGCCAATTTGAAGGGGTTTGACGTGACTTGGTATAGATATATGGTGAAGCCTATTTGTTTAAAAATGGCATAGCTAGGTGCTGGACCGCGTCAATAATCTCAGTAGCTATAGAACAGTGTGTGTTCGGCATGGGAAAAATAGAATCAGAACCATATTTCATTAAGCGAGTTTTATAAAAATTAAGTTTAAATTCGATTACGCTACGGTGAGTATGCAGCAAAATAGTTGTTGCACGATTGTGTGAGGTTGAACTCCTGAATAATTTTACCATATAATTGGCTTATTTAAACATGAAGAAATGATTATTCGCAACTCGAATCTTTAAATGCGCTAAGCTGAATTGTGCAAGATCAATTGCTGGGCCCTGTGGAATTTCAGATAGGATTGTAGCTGAATTTGAGTGATTGTTTCCGATTCTTACAGTCGTTGATCTGATTTAGATATTGAAACTTATAACATTCAAGACACTACCGTAGGTGTCAATACTTAATAAGGCAGAATCAATTGCTAAGAAAGGTATACAATCGAAATTGCGGAGTGCATTCATGTTCTTTGGAGATGAAGGAATACATTTAATTGAGGACACTAGTTAAATTAATAGTGGAAAATCGTCCATTTAGAATGCCATGTTGATTGTAAAGAAGAATGAAGCGGACCCTTGGCTTAAATGAGAGATAAATTTCATAATATATGATCCTATCAAAATCTCTAGTGAACATCAGGAAGATAGAGATTTAGTAGAGGTCCTTAAATAAGGAGATCAACGAAATACCGACTTTAATAATGGGTGAATTTAGACATTTGTTGATAACTTCGGCAAGTAGAATGAAGTGGTTCCACGCTAGGTGAACAATAATTTCAACATAGATTACATTTTGATGAAATTTAATCTTGGATTTAATGTATTGGTCTACGAAAATATCCAAGGAGAGTGGGGAATGGAAGTGATGCAAATTTACGTTACCCCTGTCATTGAAAATATCGGTAGATGGGCTGTATATGGAGTATGAATTTACAAGATAGTTCAGATAGTAATCTGATGAAAAAAGTTACTGTTTGCTTTTTGGATTTGCGGAACAGTTTGCTTTTAATAATTGTGTATTTCTGACAATATAAGGGAAATATTAGAATACGCTTGGACTTGCCGAGTGGATATAGGTGAGAAACTATTGGTTTTGCTTGTATGTGGAAATCCATCATAACAGGAGGATATCAGCTAGATACGTGTGGGCAATGGAGCGTCATCAAGACTGTATTTAGTTAACGAGCACTTATTTTTTGAGTTGATGTACCGAGGATAATGGGCTCTCGTTGCGGAAGTATTCGGCCACCGGTTGGGTGCATGGGGCTTATTCAGTAATCTGCTGGAGCAATTTGTTGTAACGCATGAATTTTGATTCTATCTTCAAATTTTGTATTATTAAAACTGAAATGTTATGCATTATATCATCTTGTTAATCAACAATGCATACAATCAATTATTAGTCATGGTTCCCTTTTTTCTTACAAAATGTTATACTCGAATTATACCTTAAATTTTCCTAATTTGATGAAGAATCTGTCACTCTTTACAGCTGAACTTTCTGATGCTGATAAAATGTACAGTACAACTAATTGCACATATATATGTGATGTGATATCTTTTATATTGTACATTGTCTAATTTTATTATTTGATGGAATATGTGTGGTTTGAACTAATGTCTTATCTCTATTCTATTCTAAATTACAGGAGGATCGAGATTTGAGCGATTCTAGCTCATGATCGGTGAGTAATTTGTGTGAAATTAGCACAAATGCAATGGCGCTGCTGATTGAAATAGAATAGAATAGGAATAGAATAGAATAGAATAGAAATAGAAATAGAATAGAATAGAATAGAATAGAATAGAATAGAATAGAAGAATAGAATAGAATAGAATAGAATATTGTAATAGAATAGAATAGAATAGACAATAGAATAGAATAGAATAGAAGAAATAGAATAGAATAGAATAGAATAGAATAGAATAGAATAGAATAGAATAGAATAGAATGGAAATATCTTTTATTTTGATAAAACCACCAGAGGATGTTGAACTCCGCCTTTATAAAATGACCTTGAATGATAAATTTAAAACCACCATAGCTGATTGTGAAATAATTTTATTTAAAAGAATTTTTTCTTTATTTTCCAGAACATTCTTTGTTTAAAGACTGATTTTTAAAAATTTGTGTGCTTATTTTCTAGCTTTTTGAGACGTGCTTCCGGTTATTGTAGATTTCGTTTGCTGCATTTTTAACATTTCTCTCCATAATAAATGATTACAACATTATCCACAAACATCTTTCAACACTATTTGTGTTCTGATATAATATAACACTGAGGAGGAGTCTGAACAGGTAATTTGGCTTTTATTATTGTAATGTACACTGTTGCAGATTATTGCTGAAGAAGCTTCCAACTTCACCCTTCCAAACGCCTAAAATAATGTCAATTTGAGCACCATATAATTTTGATCAAGTGAATGCTGATATTAAATTAGAAGATGTGGCTTTACTTAGGGCAGGACCTGATGGATTTAAAATTGGATACAGATAACAATGTAGGCATTTCAGACTCTAATTGCAATATTAGACATCTAAAGGAACCTGCATCTATGGGGCTTACAAATACCAATAGGTTTGGGGCTCCCAACTACGCCATGTTCCATCAAATAATAAAATTGGAAATGTACAATATAAAAAATATCACATCACATAATGTGTGCAATTAGTCTCATGTAGATAAGTAAATCTCACTGGTTGTATTGTACAATATATCAACATCAGAAAGTTCGGCTGTAAAAGTGATAGATTCATCATCAAAATAGGAAAAATTAAGGTATAATTCGAGTGTAACATTATGCAAAAAATGAGAACCATGACTAGCAATTGATTGTATGTATTGTTGACTAACATGATGATATAATGCATAACATTTCAATATTAATAAAAAAACTTGGAAAAAAATCTCATAAAGTTATGTTGCTGATAACAATTATCCTTGTCTTTTATTCAACCATGAGAAAGTATTATCATAATCAAAATAAAAAATATCAGCAGGATTGTAGATTTTTTTTCTAGTTCGGTAGATAAAAATTTAAAAGACATCTTAGATGGAGGCGTTTCTCTAAGCCCCTTTGACAATTGCTGTAAATTTTGTAAATTTTCTAAAAGGAGAATAACTTCCTCGCAACATTCCCCACCAAAGAAGGAAGTATTGCCAAATGTCCAGATCTAGTTCCAACTTTATGACTCTTTCTTATTGGATTCATATAGGCACCAGTCCACTGGTTCAAATGGAAAATTTTTATGCAAAAGCACATCCTCCAAAACCATAAAGTTTGCAGTAATACAAACTGTAATCTAGTGGCGTATATAGTGCAGAAGATAGGACTAATTTGTTTCACAACTTTTCTTTGTACAGCTTTTATCTTATTGACCAAATCCTATTTTAATGGATTCCAAGTAGCGGCAGCATATTCTAGTATCGGTCTATTGCGTATTATATGCATTTAAAATTTTATGTCATTTGATAAGATATTTCTATTTATTAGTGCCCATCTTTCCTTTCAAAATGTCTCTCAGTAGAAGCTGTACATTGAATAGTTACACATAAATCCTTAATTTATTGCAAAAACATCATTAATCTCAGAATCATGAAAAGAAACCTAATTAAATTCTGTTCTGCTACCTATTTTTAAAGTTTCCTTTTTATTGTTTATTCTCAGCACTAGTGTACTCAAATATCATACAAATCTAGTGTCATATTAGTTTTGGCAAATTCGACATTTTTTGGAACAATTGGAAAGATTATTTTTAAATTATCAGCGAATTTGCAAACTCGAGAGTTAAAGATATTAGTTTCCATATGTGCAAATACCATTTTAAATAAAATTGGCCCCAAAATTTATCCCTGTGGAATTCCACTTGTTACTCTTTCGATTTTGATATCAAATCGTTTTCTTGAATACTCATTCTTCGATTATATAAATTGTATCTAAATAATCTAAAAATATTCGGATCAATATTCAATAAATTAATCGCATTCAAAATAGCATCAAAAGATATAGAGTCAAAAGCTTTTGAGATATCTATAAATACAATTAATGCATCTAACTTTTTTTCATCTAATGTAATTACATGTTTCCACATAGAAAGCATATTAGTAGTTGTCGATCTATCTTTCGTAAAGCCATGTTGACATATATCAAAATCAGCTGGCAACATACGTTCTAAATGATCTAGTATCAATCGTTCTATTATCTTCAAAAACGAAGAGATAATAGAGATTAGTCTATAATCACTGGCGCACGTTGGCTTACTTACTTTTGGCAACGGTTTAGCTACTATCGTTAGTATATCGATTGGTAATTTCCCATTCTTCAAAATTATATTTATAAAATTACAGAGCGCATTCAGATAAAAACGTTTTAACAGAAGAAACTAATTCGTCAGTGTTCATTATATAAATAAATTCATAATCAAAAACCATTTAGATTGTGAATAGTCCATAAATAGCTATCTACAATTTAGCTTGAATACTTATTTACACGTAAAACTTATGTCACAGGAAATTTTTTCCTTATCTCGAGAAGAAGCTTCAATAGTTTGTAACGACACAAAGGAATTGCCGACATATTGCGTAAATAAAATTCAATTCGATTTAGGCTGCACCAATGAGAAAAAAGCTAAACTTGCCGTAACAAATAGTGTGCAAGTAGCCATATATGGCTATTACATGTCAATTTAAAAATGGTGAATTTACCATGCAATTCAGTTGTCGCGTTTGCCTTCTGCTGTGCGTATCTCCAACTTGCTGTCTGCCACCTTTCACATACGCCGAATTTTGGCCTTGCTTTACCAACATTGTCAATTTCAGTCACGCCAATCTTGTGGTTGTACAACTAGGAGCCAATTACTGCAGAACAACAGAAGGAACCACAACCCATGTCAACCCGTGCTGGTCACAAGAATCTAAGAGTACTCTGGACACCGATACACTTACGGACCTTCTCGGCATTTGCCAGAGAACGCAAGACCGGCTCTGTTAAGAGCCCCCCAACAGTACCAGCTTCGTATTTATAGCACCGACTTTGTAACGTCGTACGGCATTTACTTAAGGCTGGGGCGTTTACAAAATTGGCGACCGCGCCAGGATACGAAGTAATGTACTGTTTTTTGGTATAAATAAAATTGACTTTATTTTTCATTTAAATTAACATTTGCGTATACAATCTTACTCTGGTCGTAGTCTTCTGGGTAATTTTGGGTATATATTTTTGAACGGAAGGTTTTTATTCAATCTTTCTAATGTTGTGGTCTTCTGGGGAATTTTGTTGGGTATATATTTTTAGACGGAAGGCTTTTATTCAATCCTTCTAAAGTCGTGGTCTTCTGGGGAATGTTTTTGTGTATATTTGATCTATGAACGAACATTGACTATACGTGCTCGGAAGATTCAACTGCGGAAGAATCTGTTTCAACTGTGAAAGCTGTTAGTGGGTAAGCGTTTCCTTTAAAGTATTTTTATACATTTTCATCTTGCTTATAAATTTATGCTTTTAAGATCCCGTAAGATTTTTAGAATGTCAGGTCCAATTTTAGATATTGATGTTCCTGTTTGGGATGGAGATAGTGAACTATTCTTTATGCGCGTAGACTCCGCTTTCTCCCCGTTTCCTGATTATGACAGTCATCAAAAACTGTCAAAGGTTTTTGCTAAACTACCTACTGAATTGCAGCGACGGATTTATCCTAAGCTTGAGGCCATTAGGAAGCTACCTAATCCCATTTTGGGCCTACAAAACGAGGTAGAATCCTTGCTTGGACCCACGGAAACTGAGCAGATAATAAACAAATATGCGCAGTTAGATATGCCAAATCTTGGCCCCATAGAAATACTGAGGGAATTACGGAAATGTTGGTATAAAACCAACATTTTTGACCATGAGGCTAAGGTTGTTTTTATTAACAATCTTCCCCAAACATTAAAACTCTTTGCCAGACAGCTCCCCAACACTCTCTCTATAGATGACTTTTCTGAGAGATGTGAGTTAGAATATAGGGTTTTGGAACCCAAAGTGAATCCATCATCCTTTTCTTCACCCCCGCAAGATGATAGACTCTCCTCTTTAGAGAGGACAGTGGCGAACAAGGCAAAAGTTCTAGAAGGATTGGCCATTACCAAATCCGAGATAAATCAAGTGAATGCTCGACCCAAATTCGTTCCTAAGCCCAATTATAACGGTAGGCGGCGATCGAGATCTCCGCAATCCTTTAATAAATATGCCCTAAAGAACTGGTGTTATAACCACCAGAAGTTTTTTTATTCATGCCAAGTCTGTCTTTGTCGTTCCGAAGAATTTCCGAATGAGTGTCAATTTCCACAAGTGACGGAAAGGACAACAGACCACAGGCGCAAGGGTGCATCAGGATCGGGAAACGTTTGGCGCAGGAAGTAGAAGACCGTACTTTCTGCGCATCAACGGCGTCAACGGCGCCACAGGGAAGAAACCAATTACAATCCGACATCCCTGTCGACTCTTTTCGTCCACGCCGAATTTTTCACATAGAGAGCCAAACGGACAACGCCGGTCGCAATCACCAGCCTACTTGTTTGCATGACCCGGCCAAACAGCCCAACGAACTTCTGCACCTTCTTGATTTCAGAACCGGCGAAGAATTCATCGTAGACACAGGTGCAGCAGTCTCAGTTCTCAAGGGTGATTCAATGGCCGAGATGTCGCTAGGCGTTCTTCTCGCAACAGCTACAGGCGAGCCCATACCAACTTATGGCTGCCGGTACCGCACACTCAACATAGGTCTACGACGTGAATTTTCTCACAACTTCATCATTGCCAAGGTCTCACATAAATGATCAGGCTAATTGTTGATCTTGCCAATCAAAAGATCATCGACCCCTCCACCGGACTTGAGCAAAGTTTTTGGACACTCGTCTCCGAGCGTTTGGAGTTACAGGTCATTCAGCCAACCCCAGTGCATCATTCAGCAGAGATATCAGCAGCTCTTTAAAAATAAAAGTCGCTATTCGATCTTAACAAGTCAGAGCTACGAGTCTCCAACACGATGCACCATATCGTCACAGAAGGACAACCTATTGCACTCAAGAAGCGACCACTGGCCCCTGCTAAGCTGAAAGCTGCCCAAGAAGAATTCTCAAGGCTTTTGGAAGAGGGAATCATCAGACCATCGTAAAGTTCATGGGCGTCACCACTGCACTTATTCTCTAAATCAAACGGATCGTACAGAGCCTGTGGAGACTACCGTAAGCTAAATTCAGTGACAAAATCTGATGCATATCCTATTCCAAATATCAACACATTACTTGAAAAACTCAAAGGCAGCAATTTCTTCTCAGTGATTGACCTCAGACAAGCCTACCATCACATACCGGTAGCACCAGAGGATATCGAGAAAACTGCAGTCATCACTCCATTTGGCCTGTTTGAATATCTTTACATGCCTTTTGGACTTAAGTGTGCTACACAGACATTTCAAAGATTCATAGACAACATACTTCGCGACGACTCTGCTTAATGTATGTCATATCTCGATGACATTATGGTATTCAGTCCAGATCTAGAATCTCATGCGAAACATCTACGAAATGTCCTCTCACGCTTATCCAACCACGGACTCAAGATCAACTGTGACAAGACGCAGATTGCAACTACATCCGTGGACTTCTTAGGGCATCGTATCACGGCCCAAGGTATTCAACCGTTGCCGTCAAAGACGAATTCAATCAAGAATATCAAGTCACCAAGGACTGTTAGCGAGTTGCAGAAAATGCTGGGAGTACTAAACTATTATCGCAAGTTCCTTCCGGGCCTTTCAAAACAACTTTATCCTTTGTGCAGGCACCTGCGGAATCGAAAAGGACTTAGCAAGAATTCCATCATTGCTTGGTCATCCGAAGACGAGGAATTACTTCGACTCGCCATCAACTCGTTAGCAAATGCCACAATGCTAACACATCCAGATTTTCAACGACCATTTCTACTCACGACAGATGCTTCTGAATTCGCTATTGGAGCCACGTTGGAACAAGAGATCGACGGATTTCGGAAGCCTATCAGTTTCTACTCGCGTACTCTCCAACCAGTAGAAACGAGGTACGACACTTTCGGCTGAGAACTTCTCGCCATCCACGACGCAGTGCGCCATTTTATCAGCATCATTGGCAGTAGCAGATTTGTTGTTTTCACAGATCATGCACCACTAGTTAGCGCACTTCGAAACGCAACTTCATCTATCGCCAAGTACCCTGCCAGAGTGGAAAGACAGCTTTCTCGTCTAAGCGAATGGCAATTTGACGTCTTTCACGTCAAGGGCAGACAGAACTTCATTGCAGATGCCCTGTCTAGGCCAGACGTCTCTCTACAACCACATTCACCGTCACTATTCACTGTCAACTCCTTGGCACTCAGTGAACCTGCACTAACGCCAACTCTCCTGCGAACTGAACAACGCGGTGACATTCACATTCAAAGATCAATAGCCCGTCACCCAAACAAGTTCATATGCCGTCTGTGGGAAGGCTTACCAATTGTTTACTTCACGGGTACGCAGCCCAACAAGCCAGTTCTGCCGACCAGCCTTCAGAGAAAAGTTTTCGATTCAATTCACTCAATTTCCCACCCAGGAAGCCAAGCGACTGTCCGACTTCTTACAGATCGTTTCTGGTAACTCACAGACTTAGGCAGAATGTTAAACGATGGGTCTCAGAGTGTGCAATTTGTCAGAAAAACAAGATCACACGACACACTCGTTCTAAGTTGCAACATTTTCGATCTACTTCTCGCCTAGCCATCGTCCACATCGACATAGTCCATCTGACAAAAGTTCAAGGTTTCAGCTACCTTCTAACTATGATTGATAGTTTTACACGGTGGTCTGCGGCATTACCTCTTGGCACCATTTCTGCAGACGAAGTAACTAACGATTTTATCTCTGTATGGATATCTAATTATGGTGTTCCCAATGAGGTCATCACTGACAGAGGCACTTGCTTCTCATTTGATAGTTTCAAAACCAACTTGCGGTACATGGGATGCAACTTACGCCAGACGACTGCCTATCATCCCGAAGATAACGGTATGTTAGAGAGAATGCATAGGGAACCCAAGGCTGCTTTAGCATCCTCGTCCATTAATGGCAACTGGGTCGATGCACTACCTTCATTTCTGCTTGTCATGCGTTCCCGTACTCGTGAATCAATTAAAACATCAGCGTCACAACTCTTGTATTTCTTTGATCTACGCCTGCCTAGTCAACTCCCACGTCTACTACCCGCTCCACAGCTGCAAGAGAGTAATCGTTTGCAACGACACTGCTTTTGCACCACTACAACCAAAGTGTCGCGGTCCTTACCCGATTTTGCACAGACAACCCAAATACTTCATTATTATGCAAGGCGCGACAACGACATCCGTAAGTTTCGACAGGTTGAAACCGTATATCGAACCTCCTGATTCTGAGAACAGTCAACCTTCTACACACGTCTCAGGCTCCGTCTGCCCACAATCTCAATAGCCTGCTTTGCAGAATGCGTAATTGATTTTTTTAAACATTAACTTTCCGTTATTCTACGTATCAAAATTTTTAACTCTTACGTTATTGTTCGCATTTATCTCACGTGGCATAACCAGCTGTTCTTCGCTAACATTTGTGAAGCATTTTTGAACAGTTCTGTGGGATTATGCCATCTCTGAGGCAATATTCGTGTACATATTTTTTATGCAGTTACCTTTGATTTTAATGTATATATTTTTATAAAATAATGTATGTCTAATCTGACATCACACTGCTTATTTTGGTATAACCAGCTAATTGTAGCTAACGCTTTCGTGTAGCAACACTAAGTAGTCATCAGCTTCATATCATGGTACTGGCCACTTTCAATGCATATCTCAACTTCATAAATTGCACAAAGAACACTCTAGAAATATCATGACCACAACGTCGAGGACACACTCTCGTTCCTTTGGTCGTATACAAACGCATTGACGACGATCCAGCCTGCCTAGGTTTAAACTTAAACCTGGCAACTTCAGAGGCTATTTACCTCGAAATCTTCACGCTGAGGCTCACAAATCTTACACTGCTCTACTTTGCCTCACGCGGTATGACCGACCACTAGAGCTAACACTTTGTGTAGCAATTCCTAGTGGTTACCTGGCATGATATCATTGTTGAAGCAACCAACAAGCATACTTAAGCCCAGCATTTATGGTATATTATTTTTTGCTTAAATTGGTTCGAACTCTGCCATGCATTTCTTACCTAGCCTCTCAGAGTGGAATATTTTTTTCCTTCAGAGAGAAAAGTGATGTAAAGACACAAATAAATTTCCGACATATTGCGAAAATTTAATTCAGTTTGATTTATGCTGCTCCAATGAGATAAAATCGAAACTTGCCCTTAACCAATACTGTGCAAGCACTTTAAGCACGGCAAATTTACCATGCAATTCAATTGTCGCATTTGCTTTCTTCTGTGCGTATCTCCGACGTGCTGTGTGCCACTATTCACATACGCTGATTTTTGGCCTTGCTTTACCAACATTGGCAATATCAATCACGGAAATCTTGTTGCTGTACGGCTAGAGAGACAAGCCAATTACTGTTTAACTTCAACGAAGTTTCTCGGCGAAATTTCAACGCCACAGCAGAAGGAACCTCAACCTAAGTCAACCGGAGCTGGTCTCAGGAGCCTAGGAGTTCGTCTGGACAAAAACCACATTTACGGACCTTCTCGGCATTTGCTAAATAACGCAAGACCGACCCCGTTAAGGGTCACTAGCAGTAATATCTATGTATTTTGAGCGTTAAAGCCAACTGTGTAACGTCGTGCGGCATTTACTTGAAGCTGGGGCGTTTACACAAGTTTTACTTTGTCATTAATACAACTGCACAAATTCTGCCTTTTCTAAAAATGCAAATTCTAATTTTATGGTTACCTTAATTAAAGTATAAAATACTTATCTACTTCTGTCTTAGATGTTTAAATTTAATGGAAGTTTAAATTTTTTTCTTGCAACTATAACGTTTTACATTTGTACTGATTCTGTATATACTCTTCTGAAATAACAAATTTAATTCTACTTTTTACATTAAAATTTTTATACCTGAACATTAAAGAAATGTGTTGATTATGGTGTTCGCATGTCTTTCTGAACTTTATTTACATAATGTGATTTATTCAACATTATTTTTGTTCTAATTAGCAAAAAGAGTAAAAAGGGCTAATTGTGATATGAGTTAACATTTTGGCTTCTTCGTTTATACATTTGAAGCGGATCATTTTATTCTGACTGTTTTATTTACGATTCAACGACAACTCATTATCGTATCGGAGCTTATTTCATTGAGTGCAAATTTAAAAGAAATAAACTGAATAATCTATAAAAGTGTTTGGAGTATGCGCCTATTTATGTATGTCCGACGTTGCGCTTTTTTTCATAATTATGAAATTATTCTTTTTAATGTGATCGAAATAATTTTTAATTCGATCGAAGAATTCAAATCATTATTGTTAAAAAGCTAAAACATCGACTTAATTATTTAATGCAACAATAAATCTTACATATGATGTATAATGGAATTTATTTGAACAACCAGAAATCATAAGAATAAGACAAATAAGAGCTTTATTTAGTCATATATTATCTGTTATTCTAAGTGAATGACATACACAAGTTCAGTATTGAGATTAAAATTGGAACTGTGTCAATGTTTTGTCTGAACTTGTGTGAAGTTATTGCAAATTGTAAGAATAAAAATAAGAAAAGTTTTATTGGGTTATATATAACTTTTTGGTCGTGAAACATTTTGCGCATAATTTTTAAATTGAACTATAAGTTGGAAACGTGTTCATGTTTTGCCTGAACTATTATGTTCTTTTTTCCTTCTTCTTATTCTTCTTCTGATTATTATTATTATTATCAGTATTAATAGTAAATTTATTTGGCAAAGTGGGCTAACTGGTCCATAAAATTAAATGATAAGGTACAATTCAAAATTAGTGATATGTAAATTTGAATAAAATAGTGACTAGCAAAGTATGTAACGATAAGGCTGATAAGGGTTTTGATAGAAAAGCGCTTCCATCATTTCATGATAGTTCGTTCTGAGTAGAAAGAGATTTCATTTGATTAAGTAAGGATCGACTAGATTAAGGCTGGTATAGAGTCAGAATATCAATGCAGGATTTGAAATCGTCGAATGAACGAATTTAAGACTTATTTAAAAAGCACGGAAGGACCAGGTTCAGACATCGACCATCGGAATTATTTTTCGTAATTTTCGTGTTTCTGTAAGGTAGTATTGACTAGGGTAAAGTTAACGAGTTAAGAATGTGAAGAGTCAAACTATCAGTGTCGCGTGCAGAATTCAATAACTTCAGTTGAATAAAATTAAGACTGTTGAAAGGCGAGGAAGAACCAGCGTTATATTTTCCATCAGAATTTAGAACTTTCTGATAGTTTTCTGAAATAAAATGAGGAGAATTAGTAGAGCAAATTATGACAGAGAACGTAATAATTGAATGCAGTAAACAGAAATGGTATTTGAGTATTCAGATTTGACATTTAGATGCTAAGGCGACTTGTCTAATTTCGAGGCTAGGAAGATGACACTTAACGCTCAGAAACTTGTTAAAAGCCTAGAGATAAAAAGATTATTGCGAGTGAAGAAAAAACCAGTTGCGCTTCAAATGAAAGTTCTCGTATAGTAATTTGTTAAAGAGGTATGTGTGAACCACCTTCTTAACCTCGTGCTTGGGTAGGAATACTTTTTAACTGCAATTTTTCGTGAATAAAAATGAAGAGTTTAAGAGACGAAAACGTCGATTGTCATATTGAATAAAAATTTATCGTCTTTATATTTCGACTTATAGAGTGCATTAATGGGATAAGTCGTGATTTTATTTAAATTCTTTGTGGTAGCTTGGATAGGTAGACAAATTTATCCGCTGATCAGCATATGGACATTCTAATCACTTGACTTGATTGATGTGGATGAGAATCTAGATGATCGGCTTCTTATTAGCTGGTTTCAGATTAAATTTCAAATTTTATTGGCATAATTTCGTTATCAGCAAAAAACGCTAAAGTGACAGTACTTCATAGTGGAAATCGCTTCAGTTATTTGTCCAAGTGCATGAAAAATAGCTCAAATCAGCATGCACAACTGAGTGCCACGTTGTTTCGATGTCGGTGATCTGTCAATTTTGAAAACCAGGTCCAGGCACTACATCAGCAATTTGTATTAGCAGTGTAGAAGCCCTTTGGTCACTACCGTAAGAGAGCCTTTGAGATTCCAGGCTCGGATAATCCATATATGCGGTATGATCATCTAATTTGGAACACTTAAGTTCCTCTGAATTATCTTTTAAACTACGTTCCTTAAGTCCACTTGCTAATTGCTCTGTATCCTCAATATTTAATAAACCAGCCATAATATTAGAATAAGATGTTTTGCAATTTTATATATTATAACAATAAGTGTACTCACCCAAATACGCTGATATCCACAGATGGCAGAACGATACGATAGTGACCTTGAAAATAAGCATCGACGCCAATTACCTGAAGCAAATTTGAGATCCTTCCCAATAATGTGTATTACGAACGATAGATGGATGCAGGTTCCAATACTTTATTAGAAAAGAGTACTAAGATGGAACCACGCAGTAAACTGTACGCGCAACTAAACAACTCAGATAAAACTCTCTTCTCAACATTCACGAAGACAAGTAAAAAATTCGACAAAATGAACAAAAGAAACTTCCAAAAAATTTACAATATTTTTTTAAAAAACAAAAATGTTTTACGAAACCAGCGATAACATCAAATGTCCAAAAATAAAATTTGATTTATTTTTATAAGAGGAGTTAATTGATGTCTATTAAATTAATTAACTTCCACAGCAGAACAGGTTTTACGCATTGATGAATTGAACATTTACTTGATTGTAAGTGTTATTCTTAAGTTTTCATATGAGAGCTTTAGAGTTTGCATTTGACTCGACGCTTGCGCTGTACGTTATTTTTTATTTGCATCTATAGAAAGAAAGAAGATAAGATGTATGCTTTTAATATTAATCAATAAAAGTTATTAAATTGCGCTGCTGTCGTTTATGAATTCAAAGATGGGAGTTTGCTTTTTCTTATGAGATATAATCGAACTGAATCAACTAAGTTAACGTATATGATTGTTTGAATGTATCTGGGAGCTGGTTGTCTGTTTTGTTCGATATTCGGTTGTATAATGCGGCTTGTTTTGATAATAGAAACATATTTTGAAATCTGTTGTGGAAACAGGGGAATCACCGTTTCTATTTTCCATGAAAATTTAAGCTAATTTTTTTTAAACATACGAATGTCTAATTGTTTAATATACTTATGCAATTCTATTAAATATATTGCTGTTCTTGTAAGCCAAAGCGACTAGATGTTAACCAGAGTATGATATTCTGAGTAAGATAAGCTGGAGAAGGTGCGCCTACGAAAGAAAGCTTGGAGTCCCTATAGGTTATCGGATAGTGTATTACTTATGTGATTCCAAATAGTGGTTGCGCATTTGAGAATACTTCTTATATATGCCATATAAGAATAAGCTTGAGTTCAACTGCATTTGTTTGCCTTGGTATCGTTTTGGTGAAATTTTTAGCTTTGAATGTACTGTTAGTAATATGCTGTTTGCGATGAAGTTTATTAAGTATTATTCCTAGATGTTTTATAGTGTCTATTCAAATATTAATTTGCCTTATTTAAAGTATATCGTATGTTTGTAATGCATATTTACTGAACATCCAGAGATATGAGTTAGATATGTTGGTCTCAATTGATGTTTTGGAGTATGAAGTGGATACAATGGAAGTCTTATTTAATATCTAACAAAGATTGTGACTTGCTTATTGCCTGAATAGATAAAATATTGAGGTGTTATCCGATTGCTCGGTAATTTCGCTATTTTTAACTGATTTATATATTCAGAGGATTACAATATTAAAGAATAGAGATCTCAATTTTAGGATGTATAAGCAGTGGGAAAGCCAACATTCCATCGAGTGTGACAACGGGTTGTCTGTGCGAGAGGTATTTGAAGATGTATTCAAAGGTATTTATGCAAAGGTTTAGATTATCTAGTTCTTTAACAATTGCGTGTTTGGATAATGCGTCAAATAACTTGGAGATGTATTGAAAGTAAAATGGCGTGGTCATATTATTCGTACGTGATCTATTTCAGATAAAACATTTTTTGTCTGGAAACCAAAACTGTGGTTTATTGAGTTTAAAGATGATATTATTCAGTTTAAGATAGTGACGGTTGGTTACCTATTGGTCTTAAATCGTTGTACGTGCTTGGAATTTTGGTTTTTGGTAATGATTTTAAAATTTTTTGTTGAATTACAATCTCTAAATGTTTGGACGTTATTATGTTGCAAATATGGGCAAGAAATTTGTGTGGATATACTGAGCGAATAAGCATATTGATATAGATACTGGATGGGCTTATTTGATATCTAGATTTGATGGATCGCTTGGCTTTCTCTATCATATTTCCTTATATACTTTTGAATTTCAGACAGTTTAAGTGGTTGCTCGAATGTTGTCCTGCAAGATACGAGTTTGTACATTTAGCAAAGTCATAGTTTGAAATATGCATAAACTTGCTATTCATGTAAATATATTTTTTCTGTTATATATTTTTCTCCTCATTATAGAAAATGCTTTGTGAATGTTAAGTCTCGTGAAAATGTTTTCTATTTCTTGTTTTGATAACACAACTTTTCTTTGATTATATATTCTATTGGAATAGTTTATTTCTATGTTTTCGAATTTTTAGTGCATGATTAATGATGGAAAACTTTAGCATTGTCATAATTTTTCATAATTTTGCTTTATGTTTTGTAAATTATCTTATAATGGTGAATTATCGTTAGCATTGAACGTGTTGATCTTTCGTGTATAGAGTAGCTAGTTGGTATGTTTTGCGAAGCGACCTCTAATTAGAGGTGCATTGATTGCTGCTATCACAAAATGTAATTGCACATCGTTAATTACAATAATGGGAACGGTACAGAACTTGTAAGGATAAAAAATGGCATGAAAATCATATCATAATGATGTCAGCATTAGATGTGGATTACACAACGAAAATGGTTTGAAGAAGGGTGGAAATAATGACTCGTATATCTACAAATGCTAATTAGTATTACAGTAACAAAATAATAAAAGAATAAAATAAATGCGGCATGGCTAAAACATTCTAAAAATAAATAGATTGGTAGCATCAGCAAGCAATAATATAATTAAAACCTGAATGCATGGTGGATAAATACTGTCAGGTAACTAGCATATTTTATGTAATAAAAGGTCATATAGCTGCGTGATTTGGCAAGGTAAATATATCAATTAATGGTATAAATTTAAGAAACTCCTCAAATTATGATAAAGTTCTTTTGCTACTAGAAGTGCCTCACAGTAAAGCACTCTTGAGTAAATGCTTATGTTAAACGAGTTTTTAATGGACTAAAACTAACGTTGAGTATAAATAAATAAGCATGACGGCTGAAATAAAACTACTACGTTGCAAAAGCACCTCATATAATAATAATAATAATAATAATAATACATTTATTTGGCATCAAAGGCCAACTGGCCCAATCATTGAAATAGCAAATCAAGGGTAGGATATGTGGAGGTGAGTGGAATTGTGACTAGCAAAGTATTTAATAGCAGGGGGAGGGGTTGGGGAGGGGGAAAGTTATCATTAACAACAAGATAGTTCAATCTGGTGAAAAATAAATATAAGCGAAGTTCCATTTGACTAGACAAGATCAATTGGAGATAGTCCGTGAAGTATCAGATCTTCAAGGTGAATGTGAGATCGAAAACGAAGATGAAGATAAAAGGATGGCGGCCCGGAGGTAGACGACGACCGTTGGAGTCCGTTGTCGTGACGAATGAATTGATGGAGTCGGCAGGATTGAGGCGAGCGAGTCTTGCAAGGATCGCAGGCATCTGTAGAACGTGATCGAGATTAAAATAAGACCAGGGAGAGTCGAAGTCCGAAGCGAACCGTTGGTGAATCGGTAGGGCTGTTGGGTTTCCGGTCCTCCGCTGAAACAAGAAAAAGAAAAGAGTTGGATGAGCAAAACGTAGTAGAGTATCCGCAACGTGGATATAATGGGGTTAGGAATGGGCTGAGAGGTGGTATTAGTGAATCTTGAAGAAAAAAGAATAAGACAAGAGAGGTAAGAAGATAGGGTGGAGTAAATGTTATGGATTGAGAAGGAACCAGTTTCGTTTCCAATCGGTCGTATCACAAAGAAATTTGTTGAAGAAGTACTGATGGGCTGCCTTTTTGAATTCGTGCTGGGGTAGGAGTTTTATGTCTGTGGGGAGAGCGTTGAAGACATTAGTGGCTTTGGAGAAGAGATAGATTTTTTAAATAAGGTGGGGGTATGAAAGGCTTGGATAGAAGAGTTACTAGAACGTGTGGCGTAGTGGTGACTTGGGTGGGCAAAGTTGGAGAGTGGTAAGGAAGTTGAGATCATATGGATAAAAGAAATGACTCGAAGGTGACGTGTGAACCAAAGCGGAAGGAGGTTAGCTAGAAGTAGGCGTTCCCTGTAGTTTTGGCAGTTCGGGAAGACTCGCTTAAGAAATCTGGAGGATACCTGTTCAATGGTGTACGAGGAGGCGTGGGTGAGAGGACAGTAGAATTCGCTGGCGTAGGAAATGAGGGGCAGAACGTAGACCTTGAATAATGTGAGTTGGAGAGTGGGATTGTTAGTCTTAAAACAGATCAGACGGGCCCATTTGAAGAGTTTGGAGGTAGTGTGAGTGAGGTGTGGGGAGAAGTCTAGGGATTTTGAGAATTGAATGCCGAGATGTTTGGCCGAATCTATTATTTCTATGTCGAGGGGGTAGTTGGCAGCCGGGATGGAGCAGAATGGATCAGACGAGAGTCTCATTAAGCGGGTTTTGGTGGGATTTAGTTTGAGTCCGATTTCGCTGAGCTGCAAGTGGAGCGAGGATAGGAGCTCCGATATAAGGGGTGAGGAAGGGTTGGAAGTTGTGGGGTTGCTGAATACGATGACCATATCATCTGCATATTTGAACAGCTTGAAAAGAGTGTCTTCAACCTGTATGTGTGCGAGTGCAAGGTTGAAGAGAATGGGACCAAGTACAGAGCCCTGGGGAACACCGGATCGGACATGGGTTGGCCTCGAGAGACTGCTGCCAATTTTTACTCTTGTATAGCGATTCCGAAGATAATAGCTGATAAGATTGAGAACATTTCCGCAAATACCGCTTCTCATTAAGGCAGATTCAATTGCTGAAAATGACAGCGAGTCAAAACACATTAAGGGATTAAATTTTACTCAGTAAGGTTTAATAATAATAAGAAGAAAGCAAGGCTTCCGAATTTACAGATCGCAGTTATTGTCGTTTTTATAATTTTTTTCATCCCTACATGGGATTTTCGTTGGGCAGTCGCTTCTCTCGCTGCCTCAAAATGTCTACAACCTTCTGCGCAGTTATTCTGCATACGTATACTATTCACTAGTTCATTTTCTCATCAATTTATCCTAATCACAGCTATATATTAATATGAAATTTAATTCCATCTTATACTTAGGATTATATAAGGCGTTAATTTTAGGCATAAAATTTATTTCTGCCGATGTTTTTTATACATTATTGGCCATAATTTTAATTTTGGGTATAAGAAAACTCCTCTTTCACATGCGCATAATCCAATGTTATTTTACTAGAAGGTGTTTTAGCAACAAACTGGCTTAACTGTAATTTTAGGTGTTTTGCACATAAATATAATTTTTAAATTTTATGTTACACTATACTACACATTTTCAGCTATCTGATGGCATTCACCTGCGACTTTTTGTTCCTTCATGTTACTACATTTCTATTTTGTTCTGATTGTCGGTGTACTCCGTCCAAACGTTTGTGTTTCTTTGGTTACTCAGACTATATTCTATCAAATAATTCTAACATTGTCTTAAATCTCGTTGAGATTTCAGCTAAAAATAATGTATTTATGTCTTCTGGAGAAATATTTAGCTCCGTTTCTTTGGTACCCTGTTTGTCGTAAATCTGTAATGAATATTGACTATCCATCTTCTCTTAAGGATGTTAGTCAACCGTTTGTCTTCGTGAAAGTTCTTTCATAATTGCCACAAATGCATTTGGCGAAGCTTGGGCCATGATCTTATTTCTTAATCCAACCATATTTGTCATATTTTTTTCTGGAAATGTCATCAAAGCTGACAAACATATATCAAGTGGATCATATACCCAGTGTGCTCTAATAGACGTCAAGCATCTCTATTCACTCCAGGTGCTTAACTGGCTCATTGGGTTCCGGACTGAATTATGTTGGACTAGGCTTAAGACTGGTGTATTTGTCATATTTTGCGGCGGCTGCTCTGCTACCACTAACATTCCTACCAGGCATTCTCTCCTTCTCCATCAGAATGTATGAATACTCCCCATGATTGGTGTTTTGGGTTACTATAAAAACGTAGATTCCCCAAAATTGTCAGTTTCTTCCTCTAAGTTAACGTCCTCATCATTCTCAGATAGATCCATAAGGTTCTCATATTTATAACTTGAATCCGTGTTAAAAAGACAAAACGATTTCAGAGACGCAATATTTTACTTGAACAATTGGTATGTGATACGCTTTGAACAAAATATACTTAAATTGAACAAATAAATTTTGAAATAATGCGCAGTCAAACACAAAGGAAGAAAAAAATTGTCAGTTTATAATAAAATATATATTTCGCAATTGTTTTAAATTATTATAGGGTTATCAATTAGTATTATATTTATATTTCACTTAGCACCAAGTCCAATGTCTTCAAGTCGACCATATTTTCGGTTCTGCTTTATGCTGCGGAGACTAGAGATGTTACACTATAGCTGTTAGCGCCTGGGCTAATTGATTAATCAATGCATTTTGCCAATTTTGTTGAGGTCATTCACAACTGAGCTTCAGGAGGCATTAATCAAGAGAAAGGTTTACAATCCAAACATTTCCATGGAGCCGATCTTTGACATTACGTCACCTTTGTATCTTTAAATGAACATTGGTTGCGCAGGCAGTGATAAAAATTAATTAATTCAAGTTTACAATCTTAATATAAACATCGGTCTCCTTATGTACATTCATTTGTCAGTATGAACTACGATTTGTAGAGTATAGAAAAGGCAATTTAATCAGTAGATCGGTTTCGTCCTTATTGGGAACTCATCACAAACTATCAGGAATTTTCCGCAGACAGGACACGAACCTGGCCATGTCTGCTTCGGAATTGGTTGCTATAACCACTGAGCTACTATGCCGCACGCTGCATAAAATTTCACAGACAGTGTGTTCGTGACAATCGGATGCACTTAAGTAAAGCCATGTTTACTTATGTAAAGAAGCAACTGTAAGCACAGCTCAATGAATGCTCTTGTAAATCGCTTTCAAAATGCTTTAATTACTAAGTAATCTTTGAGATCTGTCTAAAGTCATTATTTATCTGTTCTGGAGACTTTAAGTATTTTTTAAGCCACATTGGTCAGCAAACATTATGTAATTAGGCCTCTATAAATTTCCAAAACTGCACAAGGATTCTAAGAAACTCTTTGTTAATTGCAAAAGAATTGTCAATTTATAGAGCGACACAGTACTTGCATTTTTAAAAAGTTATTTCTCATAATAACCTTGAACAATTCATCAACGTCAACAGCCACTACCCCAGCCGTTAATTATTTAACATAATTGGCTATTTTATTAGTTCATTCAAAGATTCTAAATGGAAAGGTTTTTCAAGCTTCATGATGGGTACGAGTTGAAAGTTTTTGTCGGAGCGCTGAAGTATTGACGATGGTCAAACTTGCAGTAGTCGTTTAAGTTTCCAAATCCTAAGGATATCTCTAGTTTTCCGGATTGATTTAATATTCAATTTCATTTCTTCTTCGAAATTACTATCATATAATAGCATTATGCTCAATTAAAAAATAATTGTAATAAGCTTATCTCTTTAAAGCCAGGTTACAAATTTGGTTATTTTACTTTTTGGTACCTTAATAATAGACAAACGCTTACAAAATAAAATTCATGTCATCTTTTAAATTAATCTTCAAAAATACCCAGCTCAGAATAATCAACTGCGTTGCATAACTCTTCGAAAGTTTGCAGTTAGTTTTATTGCAACTACTATACGTATTGTAAGCAGAATAAATATCAGAAAGTGTATGGGGATCTCCAATTTCCAAACTATATTACATGATCAAATTCATTAGAAAATAATTGTCGTAATAACTATTCTAATCTTCTATTTCTCTCTTAATGAGTATTTGATTAAGGCTCTTTAATCGTTTGGTTAGTTTATTAATATTTTAACTCAAATTATGCTCCAAAAATAAGATCAGATAGATCAGATGGTAATTGTAAATCATGCTTCAGACCGACCGTACGTGATTGTCGAATGCATATGATTCTCTGAGAAAAAATTCAGACAGTCAAAAATAATCCGAGCGAAAACAACGGCATTTGTCCTAGTGCGCCTGGGAAGAGCTATGCTAAAAAGATATTAACTCCGCATCTGGTCATGGAGTCAGAGAATTTACATGTTCACCGGAATTGTGCAGTTACTGGCACGTTCCTCATAGAAAAGCCAAGGTATAATAAATATGGTATCAATGAGTGTGAGAGGAAGATACGTTATGTTTCTAATCATCGTTTTCGAAAGTATGGACATGAAAAGATAAGAATAAACTGTAGTATGAAGAGATAAACTAAACGAAACTGAGCGGATGCATGATCGTCTCAGTTGAGTTCCGACTAGTTCGGGTTTAGGTATGATTTTTAGGGTTGTGAGAGGTGGATTAATTGATGTTCGGCGAGAAGAACAATATGCTGAGGTGTTCAGTAAATCATATCGCAAACATATTAGTCAAATTTAGTCCATCAGGTTACTTTTATAATTCAGGGTAGATTCGTTTTAGGAAGGGTTGTAAAATGAGTTCCAGCAAGACTTGTTCTGAGAGTGTAAGAGGACAGTTAATCTCGTTGGCTTATATAATCCGTAAATTTAAATGGAGTCAATATGCGAACTGATTTTGACGTCTTAGAAAAAATTATACGGTATAACGTTGTTAGTAGGAGATTTAACTTGTTAAGAAGATCAGGTGATTTTGAGGATGAAAATCTTAAGTAGTGGCGTTTTGAATGAATTGGATATCCGAAGCTGCCATACATACGAGTGGAAGATTTTTTGCGTCCTTACTTGCTCCATTAGTCGAATTTTCGCAAGATTCTGTCTCATCCAAATCTAATTTAAGGTTATTTGTAGCAAAGGCATTGCTAGGAGAAAAATGATATGATTGTCAAAGGACTGATATATATATATATATATATGTGTGTGTGTGTGTGTGTACTAAAACGTTATCATCCGCATACATAAAAAGTTGAAACGTGCTCCTTGTAATTATGAACCACGTTAACGCCAATAAAACGTAATCTGCTCCAAAACTGATCCCTGTGAAATTCCAGAAATAATAGGTACTGCTTTATAATGGGTTTGGATTATCATTGAAGGCACGGATATTTTATCTAATTTAAATTTAAAAATTAATTTGATGTACCGTACAATCCATTGTTTAACGGAGTAGTTTTAATGCAAAATAAAATAAAGAGAATCAAGGATCTTTAAATTTATTGAGAACTGATAGATAGCCATCAAAACACACATAGTCCAATAAATATAAATGATGTAAGATTCTGCGCGAGTTAGTTGCGCATGGTTGGTTACGTAAGAAAAAACGTTGACCATCCGTTTGTCCGTATGTCTCATTTGTTTTTATATATAAGATTGAAAAAAGCTCTATCACCAATTTCGTATGTCGTATTTATAGAAATAGGGCGTAGATTCTCGAAAGATTATTTTGATTTGGATTTATTTCGATTAATGTAAAAACTGTGATGATCAGAACCTTGGCCGTCGAGATGTAGATAAGAGTCATTGGTTTAAAATTTCATTAATAAATTAGAAGTTATGCTAGACAAGACAGTGGATCTTATAGACAGAGTCTCAAGCGTGACGCTAATTGTTCATAGTCGACTACTATGAAAGTTGATGAATAAAGATAGTGTTCGTTGCCTAGACACATATTTGTGAATTAAATAAAATGTAAGCTCGCGTAATTCTTAGGATTTTTCTTATCTTTATCATGTAACTACCTGTTAATGAGGTAAAACTCGTATCGAAGTCAAGACCCAGAAGTTAGTTTGCATCCAGATTTAAATCTCAGAAAGTCTACCCTATTCATTATTGAGGTGGTGTAATAAGCGGATGTGAGAAGGGAGAAAATGATTGTAATAATGTGTGAAATCATTGTGATATTTTGCACAAGAGAGGGAGATCCTTCCTTTATACATTTTTATTTATTTCTGGGAAAGTAACCTTCAGTATGGAAACGCAATAACTTGTGCGCAAATCGCACGAGATTGGACGGTGCTTAGCTTGTGGAAAATCACAATAAGTTACGTTAGTTACACCTTTAATATATAAAAAACAAACATGAGTCATTTCAATACCACTTCCCCATCTAGTGTGGTGTCTGTTCAGTAATGACAGATTTGGGATGGTTAGTTGGAACTTTGGGTCTAAATGGATGCCATATGAGCTCCACCTAAAGGAAAAATAGACTAACCAAGTTACATTAGTTAGTATATAGCTGAAAATTGTGTGTAGTGTAGTGTGCGGCAGGATGGCTCAGTGGTTAGAGCACCAGATTCCGTAGCAGACGTGCCCAGGTTCGAGAACCCAGTAAAATTCAGAAGGATGGAACAATGGAAATTCTGGAACAGCCATGTTTCCGCTTGGAAGCGTACTTCGAATTCATCACAAAATTAAAAAGCATATATTTGATTTAATTTCGGAAATAAAATCTGAAGTTTATAAAGATAAAATTTTCTGCGCCTTACGTAGAAGCATAACTGCATGGAAACAACTGACAAAGATACCGTTATGATCTCGGACTTCACCGTCAGATGTAGATTTTATCGATGAGAATATTGTAGCTCGCGTCAATACGAAACCACTAATACTGAAGGAGTAGTTTACTTGGAAACACAAGCAATATCTTGATGATTAAGCGAATTTTGCTACGAGGATAATGACATCGGTGAAACGGGTGAAATAGTTTAAGGGGCGGCATTGTCATTGAGGCCATACTGATGTACACAGACATTATAACTTCATTTATTTCAGAATCGACACTTTGGTTTGAAGGAGAGAAATTTTAATAAACATTATTTTCTGCTTAAAATAGTTACAGTTGTTGTTTCTGTGGGATTTTCCCTCTTTTACGTTATTGATTTTGTGGCACATTAACCTTGAACTCTTATATGGGTTGCCTATAGATTTTGGAGTCAACTCAATGCTAGCCGATTCAAATCACTCAATAGTGCAGATGGAATGTTAAACCATTGAATTTTCATGTACCGCTGCTGGTGTTGGACTATAAATTAACTAGATATGAGCAAACCTTGAGAAGTTGACGTGGTTAACTTTTTTATGGGGCATACTCTTTGGCAAATTTAAAGACGACAAGTAGCTCTTCTTCGACACATGTCAAGCTTGTGAAATCGACAAAATAGTATTAATGTATTGATAGACTACTTTAACATCCGTTTTCGCCTATTCTTGTCTTTATTATTATTTGTTGTGCTTGACTAAGTAAGTGCTTCAAATGTTATTTAATGATTAATCTCACTGTTAAATTACCTTTTATTATGGAAAGAGTAATTGATTAAACATTGATTCAAGGAACTTCCCACAGACAATTATAGTTTTGTTATAGCACACCTAACATATGTTTTAGAGAGATTAACATATCTACTATCCTTATCCAGATATCTTGCAGCTCGGGAAATTATGTTGATTCTGTCTGTAGTTCTGCTCCCTGTAATTATTTCGAGATGATTGCTGAACTCACCAGATTTTGTATTTTCAGAATGCATAATTCTCGAAATATTGTCATTTGTCTCATTGGCAGTGAGAATTGGCGATTGACTGTTTCGGTAATACGAAACCAGTTTCTTTTTATTGTTTTGAATACGAGGAGGAACTGGTAAGCGAGCTAAAAGCGTTTTCACGGTCAAAATACGTTGAAATATTGACAAAGTCTGATCACGACTCCATTTATTTAGTGAACAGTGTAAAATCTAACAAATTAACATATTTTTTGTGATATCTTTCTACGATAAATGTATAAATCAACAAAATTGTCGATTTCACCTGTAATTTACTCGATAACAACCGCCCTAGACTAACTATAATTTAAATATTCTTAAAACACGTCTCAGCAAGTACGCTAAGAATGCTCATTTGTAGTTCAATGACCAATATTTTACGCAAGTCAATGTAATATTGATAAGCAGTCCATCAATTTGTCTAATAGCTCTTTTTACACATTTAATCAAGAAACAAAGCAAGCTGCAAACGATAATTCAAACATACTGACCAATCTATCTGATGTATTTCCATGGAACTTTAGAGCCATTATTAAAGATTTCAACACAAATGAAAAGCTTGAAGATTTAAATAGCGTGGGAAATCATGTACTTTTTAGTTATAATTGCGAATACCCTCAATAGAGCACACTACTCTTTGACTTAATGGTGATAAGACAGGACAACGGTATTTTAAAATACAAATTATTTTGAAAGCAGACATAGACTAGACAATAAACCATACCGCAGTCATAATTTACAAAAAGAAATCTAATACGCAATGGGGAAACCTTTTCCGTAATATCTGAAGAAATTACAGTTAAATACTGTTTGTTGCGAAGAACTAATATATATGCGAAGTATGTTTAGGTTTTGCGAACCTAGTAACAATACCAAGTTCGATCAGAATAAGCAGCATGACCGGAAAGCCATGCACATAGCTATTGTGCGACTCATCAGTAGGAGCTGATGCAATCACAGATATGGTGAAGAATGCGGAATATTATTCCACATTCTTCTACCGAATATATAGTGGTTAAAGGGCGTAATACCGGCCCTCCTACTGATGAGCCGCCAGTAAGCACGAAACGAATGTGCATGAGATTATACTTTCCGTTCATGCTGCCTTTGGTTTATCCTTCTGGTCACAACTGAACTAATCTGAAGAAATTGTTTACAAATATCATTCTCAAGATGTTGCGGGTCTTCAAGCATTTTTCATAGAAAGATATAAAAAGGAACTGCGTATTTTGTAGTTGTCAGTCACAAAAGCCATTCTTCACAAATAAATTAATAAAGTATTTTTTTACATGAAATAAATTTGGGAATTGTTTTTTTCGGGTGCAATTGCGCTCCATGTGGGTTTTTCGCTTTTCGTTTTCTATTATTTAATGCAAAAATTGCCATAACTTAATCCCAGCTGCCTTTAAAATATTAATCTATAAAGCATCACTCGAATTGAGATCAGGAGAAACGAAAATGTATTTTTTAGACTGCTTTGTTTAATCTTGATTTTATAACATTTTATTTCACTACACAAGCTATCTTTAATTTAAATTCCTAATATAAATGGTTTTTGAACTCAAAATGGTAAATGACCCAAAATGATGAAAAGGTAAGGTTCTAGTTTATTTTTAAATATACTATATGACAAAAATTTCGTATGTGTAAGCGTGTTACTAAACTGGAGTATGGCATGACGCAAATTCACAAAATAATGTACGTAATTTCAGAGAGCATTAGATAGAAAGAGGGTAAACTTAAAAATTCAAAACGGACATTGCGAGGTCTTGTTTAATAAAAGAAGAGAATTTAAGTTTTTACAGAAATAGATGGTATTAATATCATTTTCATAAAAACATGGTTGAGAAATTAATATAGAAATGCTAATGATGGCGTAAAACAGAAATAGTGATTTGGAAACAAATTGTATCAAATTTAATTGTAAATTCCGCCATGTTTGTGTATTAATTATGTAAATTGGGTAAAAATTTATGTGTTGAAGCATTTTAAACCGGGTTAAATAGAAAAGTTTTTTTAAAGTTATCTTTGCCAGATCCTAGAATTATTTGTTATATTTGGACTTTTGTTTAGTTAATCTAGAAATCAAAGTGGTTTAATTTAGACTTATTGCTTACATCAAACACCAACGGACAAGTATCGTAAAACGAACATACATTAGATAGCATAGATATACACACATGAACTATTCATCAAATAAAATTACATTCATACACATTTTTTCTTATTTAGTTGCTAAGTAAGGATGTTGCAATTGACTGTTTCCGCAATACGCCGATTTTTTAAACCGGCTTTGAAAAACACATTGAAAAGTTTGTTCGGGAGAGTGATTTTTTTTGAGAATGTGTTCGACTTTTGACTAAATGCTCCCATTTTCCGTCTACGTTAATTCTGCTATAATCTTGGAGTCGCTTAATCAATAACCGGCCGATGCTTCATATGTATCTTATTGAGAAGCTATTTTATAGGCCTAAATAGACAGTATTGGACTGTTCGATTTCCGTGAGCTTATCATTTTCGTTTATTTTTAGCGGATGATCTGTTACTTAAACATAATCTTTTTTGTATTGGGTATCCAAATTGTCACTATTTTTAATTCATGAAGTACATATATAGAATGGTGTGTCTCCTTTAAAAGCTAGACCAACATGTATTGATGTTTTGATGTGTGCATATTATCTGCAACTTTGGTCTTGATTATACTTAACGTTTGCTTCAATGCTAACAGCAGGCGATGCTTAAAAAAACTTCTTTAGCAAAGAGTTATATTAGCGGATTATTAAAAAAAAGTATGAATTAACACCACAAAAATGATGTAAGGCCACAACTTACTGAAGCACAAATATGCTAGTTTATCATTTAAATGAGATACAGTATAGTAAACAGTATTCGACGAATAAAAAACAGTAATTTATCGGATGTCGAATATAAAAATCATGTTCTTTTACAAAAAACATCAGATATTGTTGAATGTAAATGGTAAGCTCTCTGAAATAAAAAGCTTATTTTACAATGGTTTATCAAATCTATAAATAAAAATGAGTTGCGTATTGCGTAAACAGTTATTTATAAAATATTTTTTTCCGCAGTTAAGTAAAAGTAATTTGATTATGAATCAAATATAAATTGAATGGCTTTCTCTGTGTTTTAGTTTGTGTTTGTATATATGTGTGTGTGCTTCTACATGTGTATTTTTGCTACTAGTTTGTTGTAGTATAATCTATACACATAATCCAAATTAATCTCATTTTCTTTTATATATTTTCTGGATAAAGTGTCAAATATTTCAATCAAGTTTACACCTGGCGAAAAAATTGTTTTCTAAACTGGGCCATATCAGCCATGTTATAACGAAGCTATGTTTCAAAACAAAGTGTTTCTCATTTTACATTACCTATACAAAAATTTGCTGAACTCAAAATGAATCGTTATTTAGAATGATCAAAATTAAAATGTGTAGCGCATGGTTAATTTATTATGCGACAAGCTTTTAAACTCTGAAAGCATGTTGCTCAACTTGGGTATAAGATGATAAAGTTTAAAAATATATTGTATGAAATTTTCATGAGCAATTTCTGGCAAGAGAGAAAATTTTAAGCTTCAGAACGAATTTTATGAGATTGTGTTTATTGAGAGGAACAAATTTAAAAAATGTTGCTGTTTGTTTTCTAGTTAATTTTCTTTAAACCAGCTTTTAAACATAGTAAATATGTAATCATAAATTCTGAAGCGTATTCTTCGCTGACTTGCGCATATAAAAATTGTGCTCTGTTTATTATTCACGATGGATTCGGCAAGAACCTATGGCCTTAATGCGGAATTCAACTGGCCTGATCACTGGACGTAGTTTACAGCCAGATTGGTTTGTAAGAGTATTGCGTGACGTAAGCCAGTAATCAATATCGAGAGTACGATTTTTTGATAATGAAATTACTATTTTACATTTTTAAACTGCCAGTCTTCCACTAAAGTTGTTTCGGTAACCTGTTAAGTAAATTAATTTTATTGTCAATGCTTTATGAACAACAATATGCGTTGCTTAATTAGCTGCAGCGATGATGACAAATAAAAAATTAATTGAACTGGTCGGCTCGTAAATTTTCCTTCTCTTGCCATTGACGCCTTATAATTTAGTTAACAAGAAAGACCGCCCTTTGATGCCACGAAGAACAACCTGATATCAGAATATTGTGTATTAGGTATTGTGTACATAGTAAAAAATTTGTTCAAATAGGACCACGGAGGAAAACCAAAGTCAGCATGAACGAAAGATATAATCTCATTTACACATACGTTTCGCGTTTACTGGCGATTCTTAAGTCAGGGCCGGTACTATGCTCTATATATAAACAATATTTGGTCAGGAGATATGAGACATTTGGACGGTACAATCTACCACATTTACTGACCAAATATATAGTGGATATAGGGAGTTGTACCGACTACTACTGATGAGTCGCCAATAAGCTTGAACGAAAGCGTACATGGGATTATACCTTTCTTTCATGGTTTATACTCCTTGTCCTATTTGAACTTAACTGTTAGTTTATACAAAAAAGCATTTATATATATATATATATATATATATATATATATATTATTTCTTCGCGAAAAACAATATATCATTTTGATATCAAGATAGTTTGTTTCAATGTTTTTGGTCTTTTTTGTAAATGGGCACCTCAACGATAAACCGACAATCAACTGGGATGGATTTCTCCAAGCAAATCGTAGCACTAAGCTCGTGTACGTCCTTATGAGTCTTCATAATTCGGAATTTTGATAAGTCAGAGAAGACATGAATTCCAGTAGCTTTTCTTTCACTCTTGAGACTGCAGGCCTTTAGCACATTATCAAAATTAGGACATCTGATATCAATTGTTGAATAAATTAGAGAGGTCACATTTTCTCTGATGACACAAATTATTTGCGATAATTAGTGGATTGATAAAATTTTTAGTGTTCTTATTGAGCCATACTTCCGTGGCAGTGTGCCAAATTCTGGTATGTCTGAACTGTGCACATATTACGAAGCTATACCACTTAACCGTTGTGTTGAGCTCCAACATTTTTAAGTTAGTGTCTTCCGCGAAGTTAGTCAACCGCTGCATGGCTGATAGTAGACTTTTTGCGAAACTATCTGGCTGGGATGCAATTATATAGTTAAGTAACAATTCCCGCGTTTTGTAGACCTTGAATGTTATTAGAGACAGAGAGTATGAGCTTTGCTTTTATCGTCGGCAAATACTCCAAAGCTAGCTCATTTTTACATTTACTGTATATTACGATATCGGCTGTGGTGACATGTTGGCCCAGCAGATGCATATGCGTCCATAGTTTATTTATTTACATTCGTATCCACTTACATTTCACGGAAGGTAGTTAGCAGAGTGGGGCGATATTTCAATTCGATTCAGGTGCCAATAGCTTCAATTAAATACATGGATTAGACCACTACTACAACTGTGGTACATGTTGGTGTCCTGGACAAAGGCCAACCAGCATCTGCTTGTTAAAATGTGGTTAATCTGAGTACGATGACATGCCACCGTCCCATCTGAGTGGCTCGCAACACTACGCTGTGTGTGATGCTGAAAAGTAAAGCTTCACAGGACCAGATCAATGTTAAGGAAAAGATTTGATTGCCTAAAGTCGTGGTCTGTTGCTTTTAGTCAGGATTTGTTTTCCTTCATCTCGGTTTTCATACAGTTATCAATTCATTTGGTATTAAGCTAACTTCTATTCAATAGGATGTCGGAATACCATACAATAACAGAAATCACATGTGATAAATTGTATAATAAAATATTTTAAATAACAGAATTGTTGAACGTTTGCGTGTATGCTTTGATGACTTCCAGGAACAAGTTGCTTACATGAAACATTGCGTAGGCTGACAGAAGATTATAGCTCTCCAATCAAATAAGCTATTAGTTGATAAACTGGATAGTAGAAAGGTACACCTTATGTGGCTGGGTTCTTTTGCATTGAGACGAGAGAAAAATAGACTATTTCTAGGTGCTAGGCCTGATCAAGTCACTTTGTCTTTTGCTAGAAACATGTCTAGTCTCCTAAATGCAAGCAGTGTGGATACTGCACTTGTTCTGTTGGCTAACTAAAAGGCTGACTGTCTCGCGAGGAAAGAACCCTCATAAACAAATAAAGAATTGATAGATACTCCTTGCGCTTTAGCTACACATGAGTTAAAGAGTATCAGTTTTTGTTCTTAAACTGGTGAGAATGGTCCAACTTAAGAAGGCTGCCGATAAAGGCAGCCGAAATATTTTGTTGAAAATAGAAAACTGCTGGACAACTTCCTGTGTTAGTCAAAACACAGATCAGGTAATTTCGATTAATCCAGTTTCGCAAAAATATTTTATTTTAAGTTCAAGAGAAAACTGCTGGATTACCACTGTGCTTGTTCTACCGTGTGTAATGCTTCAGTTCAAATAAGGTAGTGTCGTCAGTCGCCTTCCTCTAAATATACATAAAACTCGATTTTGAGCAACGTAAAAGCCAGATACATCAGTTATTAACTGAAATTGGACAGTTCTCTTATTTCTATTGCACTCTTCTTAAATTAACTAAATCAAAATACACGTAGTAGAACTGATATAATTTATGCGCGTGGGAGATTTAGATTAAGCCGGGCCTTCATAATAATTTTACATATCAAATATTTATGCATTTCATCCAGATAGAGAATTACTTCAATCAATCAGTGCCTTTTACCGAACTTATTTATTAATAATTTAGTTTTGTCTCTATTTAAAGAATCAACCTAATGTTTAATTAACTTATCTTGAATTTGCTTATATATTCATTATTTTTCACACATTCTTTCATGTGACACTTTTTCGTACTCTGTTTGAATCAATATAATCGTTAAGAATGAAAGACCGGATAAGTAAGGAAATCGATCGATATAAAAACTATTTTATTACGAATGCGATGACTGTAGACAATTCTCTGGACCCAATAATAAATAAGGCTCTAACCTATGGTAAAACGCGATAATTTTATGGGTCAGAAACGATAATGATTTTTTATAAACAGATAACCCGATGAATGATCATCATGTATTCATTCTGCAGACTATTTTTAAACCATAATGCGCTTATCTTGCATGCATTTTGCTTTAACGTGTATTTTCTTTGCTTTTCCATTTTACCTACCTTAATATTTGTTATTGTTTGTTTACTATTCTTTGTGAACACAACTTTAATAATTTAGAAGCTTACTCGTCGGCAAGACTACTTCATTAACCTTATAGCTTTGTTTATTTGCCTTATTTCCAAACTAATTTTCTTAATCCCTTATTTATTTTGACTAGGCTATCTATGTGGCCTCCATACCACTTGTACGTAACTAATTCAATTTTAGTTGAGCGCAAATTATTTAAACATTCAGTTGAACATTTAATGTTTTTGAAAGGCATTCTATATGGGCCTATACTGAGTAACTCCGCTTCATGCTGATCGTTGCTTTCGATAAGGCCATAAGCACATGGAATTCAACTGAGGACTTGGTTACTTTGTGTTAAATAAGTAATTAAGCACCACAATTAATTGACATTTTTTATGTATGCCTGTATATATTTAAACAGTTTATGTGCATTGAGTTTGTGTATAATGGCAGGATTTAATTATTTACTTGCTAGCGGTATAACCGAAACTTTGCATAAGATCGAAAATACAATTCATAATTGAGGTCGGTTTCGACCTTAGCCGATATTTAATGAGTAATTGCCCGAATTGCCACGCCAACGGCTTGAACAAGAGGGCATTTGTAAATTGCAATTGCTATCTTATGTAATGTTTAATTTATATCAACAACATATATAATTAAATCCTGCCATGATACACAAATTTAATACCGCTTCCACAGGTGGTAATGCGTCTATCATATAACAGCAAGTCGGGTGTGGCCTGTTGGAGCGCTAGGTCAAAGCGATACTATATAGCATCCACCTAAAAATCTGTCCAAAATACGTAAGTGATCGTATTATTACAAATTGAAAGCTATTTGCGATTTGAAGTTGTATCCGATGAGTTGCAGAGCTCTAAATCAAGTTTTCTCTGGTTCAAGTCACAGTTGCGGCAGTACTGGCAAGTACTTGATTAACCCTCTGTTATGCCCGTTGGGCAGTGTGGATCTGTTGATTCCCTTGTTCTTTAAGTTATTTTTTTCACAACCCAGGCGTCTCCTAGGCGAGCGTAGATCTGCTATCTCCTTTAATATCGCGAGTTGCGGCCGGATTTTATCCACTACATTCTCTATTAATATATTAGACGACATGGTAAATCAATATATAAGCCTTTATTGCGAAAACTTTGAATGTCAATCACACAAACTTAACTGTTTTTATATCAGTTGCATATCACTCTTAAGAACAGTTATTCCCAGTATACGGTTAAGTTTCACTGATCGCTGTCTGTTACTACTGCGAAAATTCATTTATTATCTATGAAATAGAAATGCAAGTTCCTCTAAAAGCAAAAAAAAAATATATTTTGGCGTGCAATTCGAAAGTTTACACATAATACACACGACTAAGTTATTTATAAAAAAACTTTCCTTCTACGCCATTCTAGCTATCTGTGGAACAAATTATCTACGAATTAATTAAATAAAAGAGCACAATATGTACATTTATTCCAAAGTTCAAATAGGAAAACCCAAGTAAACAGTCCATAACACTTATTGAGTTGACAATCTATAATGAAGCACATATATATGATTTATTTAGTGTTTCAAATAAAATCTAACTTAATAAAACTCGTGAGGATGGACCAACCGAAGAAGACTGCCGATATAGGCAGCCGAAATATTTTGTTAAAGTAAGAAAACTACTGGAACTAAAAAACGGCGTTAGTCAAAGTGCAGATCAGGTAATTTCAATTAATCCAGTTTTGCAAAAAAATTTTCATCTAACTTAATAGTTGCTAACATTAGTAAGCATCTGGGCGATTTAAATCAATTAATGAAAGCACGCAAAAGTGTACATCCAAAGCCTAAAATTCAAATAGGAATACGCAATTATCCTCCGACGCTATCTGAATGGTCCGCGATTCATGTCTTGTCGCTTCCTGTGGTAGAGTTGTTGATATCTGTAACTTTGCAACACTCGTTGAAGACGAAACCGGTCTATTTGATGAATTGAATTTGCTGCCTTATGCAATTTGTAGTTTATAACTAAAATATATCCACACGCCAGTATGGGATGAGAACCCAATAAGGACGAAACCGGTCTACTGGATGAATTTCCTTTACTACACTATACAATTCTTAGTTTTAACTAACAAAATATGTACTTAATTGGTCAGGCGTTTAAATCAAGATCGCAACATTGATTATGGTAATTAGTATCATCGCTCGCGCAACCAATATTCGTTTATTTATATAAATGTTCATTTCAATACCACTGCCCCAGGTAGTGTGGTGTTTGCTCAATAATGGCAGATTAAGCATGGTTAGTTGGAACTTTGTATCTAAATAGATGCCATATTAGCTCCATCAAAATCAATAAAGCATATCCGAGTAACATTAGTTAGTATCTGACTGAAAATTTTTTCTAATGTGTGACGGTGGCTCACTGATATGAGCACCAGATTCCGAAGCAAACGTGTCTAGGTTCAGGCCCTGTCCGCGGCAAATTCTGGTCAGTATATGACGAGATCCCAATAAGCACGGAACCGGACTACTGGATGAATTGCCTTTACTACAATATACAATTCTTAGTTTATACTAACAAATTTATGTACTTATTGGGCTAGGTGTTTATATCAAGATTGCAACCTTGATTATAGTAATGTAGTTTAATTGATTTCGCTTCAATAAGAAGCCTAAAAAAGGAACATACTTGACGCAATAAGATTGGGAAATTTTGGATAATAGAGCTCATTCGTCGGTATAACGTCATATAACGGGTTTCGTTGCATTTTACTTAAAAAATGAAAGCGAAAACGGCGCCGAAAAAAATAAATTTTCAGGAAACCTGCAACTAGATTTCCATTTAATCAGGTACGATACTATATCGTGCAATGCTACTAGCCACTAAAATTTATGAATAAGTCGATCCAATTCTGAATTTCGCTCCGATTATCTACCCTGAAACAGGATTATGGCTGACTACATCCATTCTAATCATCTCATTTTGTGTTTACCTTGTCACTTATGCGAATCTTCTGGCTATAAGGATAAGCGTTTTCTGGAATTCATTGTATTTACTAAAATAAAAGTGCGTTTTTATTCATTAATTTGTTCGTCGTGTGTTTATGATGTAACAGGAAGTTCAAAGCACGTCAGCTACCTAAGTAAGCGTAGTTAAACAGTTGCTTACGCTAACTAAGAAAACATTAATAAACCTTTGTAATATGTCGTTAATCTTCCATTTCACACCTCACAATAATTGTTGTTTAATAAAATAACAAAAGTTTACTTCACAGTTGTCTCTAATTGAGTCCGGAGCTACATTGCAAAAAAAATAATCATGCCTCTTCACGCATGATTGCATGATTTCTGCTCAGTAATTTGATTTCTTGCATACTCAAACAAAATTTTTGAATAATAATTATTATTTAATCCCATTCGTGTCACCAAAGGGCATGGTGGCGTTGCTCATACAACTTGCTTAAATAAGCTGGTTATCAAGCCTAAAATTTCTATGGCTTCAAGCCAACATATTGAACTCCGCTACATGTCAGTTTATTGTATTTAATGAATGCATTTAGCATTTCGATACGTGAGTCGGAAAGTTTACTTTGTCAACTGATGTGCAGTATTGACCGCTGGTGGAGTATTTTCTATCTTAACAATACTTGAGTATGTATTTCTCCCATTGATTATATCACTTGTAATCGATGGACTAAATCATGTATTACTTGGAGGCCTCATCTGACTACCTTCTGAATTTCGCATTACGTTCATACCTAGTCGAAATTTTACAGTCACATAACATATGTATTACATTTTTAAATGCGACACAGGTTGCAAACCGCATTCCTGGCAAGCTTCGATTTTAGCTACATTTACGTGCATCGAGCCCGATATATCTAAAACGGTAACCGTTGCAAAGATGGCTCTGCACTTCCGTACAAGGCAGAAATGTGCATAAGCAAGTGAATATGTAATTTGACTTGCCCAATCTGCCAAAATTTGTCATTGAATAACTGTTAGCCGATTGAAATTAACGCTATGAAAGCAGGTAATACTTGAATGCGCGTCCGCCCGTCACAAGGCACGCCAAATTTCAGTATTTTTTTACATCTTCGCTATTCCCACATTTATTCAACGCGTGGCAATTGCAAGGAAACTAAAGCAATTGCATACAATTTCCCAAGACTGCATCCCATAACGCAGTAGATTATGAACTACACGGAGTCAATATAGCTGGATTTTGAACAGCTTCAAATTATAACAACCTCTTAGAATTTCAGAGCAGAATTGTTGATAAGAATCAAATTATTTACTATAAAACTATTTATTATGCAAACAACAATCCAACTATATTTAACCAGTTGTCGAACAACATAGCAAAGCTACCGCCAGTCGCAACGCACTGACGCGTTTCGACCTT
Organism: Eudiplozoon nipponicum; assembly: GCA_029291075.1. Lineage (NCBI taxonomy): Eukaryota > Metazoa > Platyhelminthes > Monogenea > Mazocraeidea > Diplozoidae > Eudiplozoon > Eudiplozoon nipponicum. The sequence continues at coordinate 69,981 of JAQBSW010001416.1, read as the reverse complement.
CCATGATCATCATCAGAGTACGACAGCAAACTGACTAGCGAGGATCAAACCGCATTGCATATATATATGGAAACAAGATACAATGGGATTGTTGTTTACTTCAAGCTCGCAAACTTGATTTAAGGAATTGTTACCACCACCCGCGAAATCAATTATTGTTTAATTATTTTTATGCACGACTCAGAATACACCAGCTTTGCCGAGATTTACAGTACTACTACATTGTTTACAGCTGCCTATCACATATTAGAAAAGTCGATATTGAATACCCCGTTAATTTCTTTTAATGTCAAATTTTAGGCTTGCTATATCGATGAGATAAGAAACATGGTCAAGTATGCCAAATCCTAACTGAAAAACTTAGTAACCAATGTATTCGCTGATGTCATTCATGTTACATGATGAATTGTTGCACTTTTTACTTGTGCTAATCTGTCCAAGTTATCTTTCAACTGATCAGACAGGCTTTACGCGCTGGAAACTGACAAAGTAAGCTATCTCCAATAGTGTGCAAAATATCCTGTTCTCTTGACCAAACGATGTGCTTGCACATATTTATTTTATAATATCAATGTTTATCAATCAACCGACCATCCTAAATTGTCTGTAGCTATTGCTTTACGTTTTTGAGCATTTTTGACTTTACATGCAACATAAAATAACTTAGATAAATAAACTGAAATGATCTGAGATAATGGGAAATATAGATTACAATGGTTTGAAAATATTTCAGCAGCAACAGTCGAACAGACATACGGAAACGAAATGAAAGCTAAACAAAAATACAGTTGTTGTCTTCACCACATATGAGATGATTGAATTGTTTCATCTCATGTACGATCCAACTATTTCTCTATACAGCAAAACTACAACGATTACGAGTAAACAGAAAACATATGTGTACTAGGTAAGCGCGACAAATAGAATTATACCAACGCTAATTTACTTGTAAAAAACAAATTTGAACGAACACATATCGCTCCACTATTATCTATCAAACTCTTCATCATGTTCTGACATCTATAAGTTAAAATAATTTCCTTCAGCTGTCGGTTCAGTTTATTTAATTTTTCAATAACGACTGCTTCTTAGTTTTCGAACAGGACGTCAAGAAAATAAGTATAGGCTTTATTGGAATTTAGAGAGAATAACACCAAGACAGTGTCCTTTTATATAGCCAATGCGTATACCTCGAAGACTATTATCCACAAAATACGGTGCGCATTCCCAGTAGGTAAGCTATAATGTTAATTACGGCCATATTTTGTCCAACGTAATCATCATACACTCGTGCACATTAAATTGGCTATGTTATATGCTTTAATATATTCTTTAAAAGGCATTTGGTTTTGCGTAATTCTGTCATCGTTCGAACTGACTCTAAAATTATTTATATCAAGTTTGCGAACTTGAAGTAAACACCAATCCCATTGTATTTAACCAGTCTTCGAACAACATAAAAAACTACCACCAGTCGCAACGCACTGACGCGTTTCGACCTTCCATGATCATCATCAGAGTACGACGGCAAACTGGCTAGTTTTGCGATTGGCGGTAGTTATGTTATTTTGTTCGACGACTGGATTGGTGTTTACTTCAAGCTCGCAAACTTGATGCAAAGAATTTTTACCTTCACCCGCGCATTCAATTATTGTTTAATTGTATTGTCTATATATGAAACCAAAATTGACGGTTGTGGGACAATTGATAGCACTCGTAGGTCGGTAAAATCTTGATTCCTTTACAACTGCAGGCGCACAGCTTGTTTTTTAATAGATTGATGGGTTCTCACTGGTCCCGTGATTCTGAAGCCGTCCTAACACTAATTTTCCGTAAATGTTTGTGAATGAAGTATTCGATTCCTGAATGCTGCATTTCGATTGTGCTATGATACTGAAGTCGAAATGCTCTATTCACATACACCTAGAGCTGTTACGAGTACTATTTATCTCCATTATTTACATATTTAATTAATAAATAAATATGCTGGTGGTGATGATGAAGAGGAGTAACAGGAATAATATAACAGACTGCTATTGCTGCACTATTAAACCTTCCATCTTCTCGGCAGAAAAAACTGATACGCCGTAGTTTGAGGATTGATCTAGTCTGCTGTTTATGCCTTCACTTGAAAGGCTAAAATAGCCATTTTAGTTTCTAAGTATTGCGTAGGTCTTCATTTATTTATAGCACTGTTTGTGGCATCATTGATTGAGTGCTCTTGAGGGTGCTTTACATTCGTCAGGCGGCCTCCTCGAAAAAATAAATTAACGGCTGATTTATAGCTTTCCCGCCGAGCAAATAGAATAACAACCGTCACGATTGTGCTGCTTATTCGATGTCAACCAATATTGTACTGACTAACGTGCTTTTGACAAAAATATAAATTCTTCTGGCATCTTTATCATGTTAACTTTTGATGGTTGGGTTACTAGCTTTCCCGACGAGATCACAAAAGGCAACCACCATGGTTGGGTTACTTGTTCGCTCTAAGCAAAATTTGAATCGACTAATGCAAAGAAGCATGGGTTATTAGCTTTTCTGAATAAACATATATAAAAAACCCGGTTAATTAACCTCGACAACGTGTCTAGGCACCAAAGCCTTCTGAAATTCAAATTTACATGCAAAAAACACATTGGAAGTTCATCTTGTTCGTGGCATATATCCATAAATGTCGAGTTCACTTCTGGTTATCCTCACTGCTTAATGGTCTGTCATATTTTGAATTCAACAGAACATTACCTGCTGTCGTTTCGAATTTATTCGTATCCATTATATTAATTGAAGTGACACTATTGTACGCTGTCGAGCGGCATCAACCAATTTTACTTGGCCTCACCTTCAGTGCCTGTTAGACCACCACAAACTAATTAAGCAAGCGTTGGTTGCGCGGGCGGTGATAACAATTATTTAAATCAAGGTTGCGATCTTGATATAAACACCTGCCCATTATGTAGATACCTTTGTCAGTATATACTAAGTATTGTGTGGTATAAGAAAGGCAATTCATCCTGTAGACCGGTTTCGTCCTTATTGGAAACTCATCAAATGCTGTCGGTGGAAAATTATGGACAGTACATGATGATTTCCCTATAAGGACGAAACCGGTCTACTGGATGAATTGCCTTTCATAAATTGTAGAATGCTTATTCTATACTGACAAATGTATGTACACTACATACTGTTCCATCATATTTCAGTGGACACGCCTTGATTGTCAGACATATATAAGTTAAATACTGTTTGTTGCGAAGAGCTAATATATATGCAAGTATGCATTAGGTGTTGCGAACCTAGTAACAAATTAGTTCAGTTGTGACCAGAAGGATAAACCAAAGGCAGCATGAACGGAAAGTATAATCTCATGCACATTTGTTTCGTGTTTACTGGCGACTCATCAGTAGGAGACGTCCTATTATTCCATATTCTTCGACCAAATATATAGTGGTTAAAGGGCGTAATACCGGCTCCTACTGATGAATCGCCAGTAAGCACGAAACGAATGTGCATTAGATTATACTATCCCTTCATGCTGCCTTTGATTTATCCTTCTGGTCACAACTGAACTAATTTGTTACTAGGTTCGCAACACCTAATACATACTTGCATATATAAGGTAGCCTAATTTCTTTCAACTATCGGTACAGTCCATCTAATTTCGATAGAACGACCTCTTTTCCACCTTCCATGAAGACAACAAGTAATGGCTTTATTATGGTTCAGATTGACTAACAAAAAATGTTTTACTGTCGTACTCTGATGATGATCATGGAAGGTCGAAACGCGTCAGTGCGTTGCGGCTGGCGGTAGTTTTGTTATATTGTTCGATGACTGGTTAAATACAATGGGATTGGTGTTTACTTCAAGCTCGCAAACTTGATTTAAAGAATTGTTACCACCACCCGCGCAATCAATTATTGTAAAATTGTATTGCCTATATATGTATATGTGGCGAAAGCTGCAAACAGTTAATGTTCGTGACTGCATAGAAATTGTGCAGCCGACATTTCCAGTCAAGTTCAATGTATGCGAGACTGCTAGAGGTGAGAGCCGCATATCTAACATTGATTTCCATATATATTCAATGCGGTTTGATCCTCGATAGTCAGTTTGCCGTCGTACTCTGATGATGATCATGGAAGGTCGAAACGCGTCAGTGCGTTGCGGCTGGCGGTAGTTTTGTTATATTGTTCGATGACTGGTTAAATACAATGGGATTGGTGTTTACTTCAAGCTCGCAAACTTGATTTAAAGAATTGTTACCACCACCCGCGCAATCAATTATTGTAAAATTGTATTGCCTATATATGTATATGTGGCGAAAGCTGCAAACAGTTAATGTTCGTGACTGCATAGAAATTGTGCAGCCGACATTTCCAGTCAAGTTCAATGTATGCGAGACTGCTAGAGGTGAGAGCCGCATATCTAACATTGATTTCCATATATATTCAATGCGGTTTGATCCTCGATAGTCAGTTTGCCGTCGTACTCTGATGATGATCATGGAAGGTCGAAACGCGTCAGTGCGTTGCGGCTGGCGGTAGTTTTGTTATATTGTTCGATGACTGGTTAAATACAATGGGATTGGTGTTTACTTCAAGCTCGCAAACTTGATTTAAAGAATTGTTACCACCACCCGCGCAATCAATTATTGTAAAATTGTATTGCCTATATATGTATATGTGGCGAAAGCTGCAAACAGTTAATGTTCGTGACTGCATAGAAATTGTGCAGCCGACATTTCCAGTCAAGTTCAATGTATGCGAGACTGCTAGAGGTGAGAGCCGCATATCTAACATTGATTTCCATATATATTCAATGCGGTTTGATCCTCGATAGTCAGTTTGCCGTCGTACTCTGATGATGATCATGGAAGGTCGAAACGCGTCAGTGCGTTGCGGCTGGCGGTAGTTTTGTTATATTGTTCGATGACTGGTTAAATACAATGGGATTGGTGTTTACTTCAAGCTCGCAAACTTGATTTAAAGAATGGTTACCACCACCCGCGCAATCAATTATTGTAAAATTGTATTAACAAAAAATGTGTCCGTATATGGATATTGAAGATAATAATCATAAAAATGTGTTCCATACACAACAGGCACGCTATACTATAATTTATTGTCATACGTTGATCTAGCTTAATTATCATCCAATCGCGCACATTGGACCTGCAAGGCTGTACGCTTCCTTATTAATGAATTCACGTTAATAATTATCTAAACAAACGAAAAAATACCTGATTTACGAAAATGAGGATAATTCTTAATCTAACATTACAAACATCAATAAACATGTTTGGTAAACGTACATACAAGAATAAAATAACTCTAAAAATAGTCGTTCTACATATTAGTTCTCCGCAACAAACAGTATTATGTTTTATATATTTAATTAAATTATGCTATTATTACAGCGAATTGCGATGACTGATTTCGATCAAGGCCAGAGCGTATGAATTTTTTGGAGAAACAGGTATTCAAAAGTAGTTGAAAATGTCAATTTTAGTGAAATTTAGCATGTCTTGAAATCCATTGTGTTCATACATGTAAAGACACAACAGTCATATTGTTGGTATCATTTACATGCCCGATATGTATTATATATATTATGTTAGCTTTGAAGTCGCATTGTTGAAGACTTCATATTAAGTTAACTCCACTACTGCTTGTAAAAAAATTCGAATAGGAGATTGTACCATCAAATTTTAACTTATTAATTGACCAAATATAAAGTGGGTAGAGGACGTAGTACCGGTTCCCACTGATGAGTCGCTAGTAAGCACGAAATGTATGTGTGCATGATATTTTATATTTCATTCATGCTGACTGGTATATCTTTCTGGTGGGATTTGAACTACTCAGTAACAAGATACGCATTATCTAATACAAAATTGCATAAAATTGTATCAGTTTGCATTGCAGTAAGGGGCATAACTAATACAACCGTTCGAAGGATCCGCGATGAGGGATAGATACTAACTAGATGAACGGTTTCGACCGGAACTGAGAATCTTGTATCAAAATCATACAATCAATCGACTTCACAAATTGCGCGACTGGCATCAGCGGCGAACTATCATTGCTTTACTGGTCTATCCAGCCGCTTTCTATTCAGTGTTGTGCAAATATTATGGCGAGATATTTCTAATGATGGCATCCCGGCAAAAATTTCGTTTTCTTATGGTCTATAATTTAATTACGCCTTAAATGTAATTTATCATCAACTGATTTAATTAAACGAACATTGGTTGCGCGAGTGGTGATAACAATTATTATAATCAAGGTTGCGGTCTTGATATAAACATCTGACCCATTAATTACTTACATATGTCAGTATAAACTAAGAATTGTATAGTGTAGAAAAGGCAATTCATCCAGTAGACCGGTTTCGTCCTTATTGGGAACTCATCAAGTACTGGCCAGAATTTGCCGCGGACAGGATACGAAGCAGCCGTGCCCAGATTCGTATCCTGTCCGCGGCAAATTCTGGCCAGTACTTGATGAGTTCCCAATAAGGACGAAACCGGTCTACTGGATGAATTGCCTTTTCTACACTATACAATTCTTAGTTTATACTGACATATGTAAGTAATTAATGGGTCGGGTGTTTATATCAAGACCGCAACCTTGATTATAATAACTGATTTAATTAACGAAAAAAATATAACAGCTATATTTCAGCCTTAGTCAAACACGGCAATAAAAGCTATGTCTAATCGCGCTGCTAAATCTATAACAACTTGTAGTAATTCAATTAATAAATAATAATATAATAAGACTGTCTTGCAGTACTATATAAATATGGCATTAAACGCTGTCTAACTTCATTACTACACATTCTCTCTCGTCATCAGAGATTGCTAATCCACGATAGAGTGCAGCTAGCCTAGTTCACAGATTACTCATCCGCTTGAAATTCATTAGTTGTCAGGCTGGTTGCCATTTTTTATAACCTATTCTTTAATTTACCAATAGCTTGGTCTGTATGCTCACTAAACACCGTGCTTTTGAAGACATTTTAAATTCGTCTGGCATGCTTATCAAATAAATTATTTCCTGGCGGAATATTGGGTTCCCCGTTGAGTATACTCCGTACAAATCACCAAGGCTGTGTTGATTACCAGCACACATAACACCTGCAAAGAAGAATACAAGGCTGAACGAGTTATTAGATTTACCATGTTACATGAAGATCTAACTAAAATGCGTATACACAGTTTTAAAAACAGATGTATGGCTCTCACCTTTTATTCTCGCATACATTGTACTTGACTGTAAATTTCGGCTAACTTATATGCGTACCACGGAGGCTGAAAATGGTATGTTTGTCACTGCACAAAAGATTTGCAACTGAACATCCCATTGAAATATAATATATTCGAGACTGCTAGATATTAGAGCTTCATATCAGATACTCTAATGTTTAATTTCGTTATGTGGTCAATTAGCCGTGAATATTGACGATTAAGTCGCTCAATGACTAGGCAAACCAAATTTAACTTGAAACATTTATTACTATTTTTTCAAAATGTAGAATGTTCCTTAAAATAATAAGTAAAGCACGGGAATAATAAAATGACAAATCTAAATAACGATAAGCTAGGAAAAGTTACTTTAATCAAGGTTGCGATCTTGATATAAACACCTGACCCATTATGTGCATACATTTGTCAGTATAAACTAAGAATTGTATAGTGTAGAAAAGGCAATTCATCCAGTAGACCGGTTTCGTCCTTATTGGGAACTCATCACGTACTGTCCAGAATTTGCCGCGGACAGGGCTCGAACCTGGGCACGTCTGCTTCGGAATCTGGTGCTCTAACCACTGAGCCACCCTGCCGCACACTACACACAATTTTCAGTTATATACTAACTAATGTAACTCGGTTAGCTTTTTCCTTTAGGTGGAGCTCATATGGCATCCATTTAGACCCAAAGTTCCAACTAACCATCCCCAATCTGTCATTACTGAACAGACACCACACTACATGGGGAAGTGGTATTGAAATGAACATTTATATAATTAAACGAACATTGGTTGCGCGGGCGGTGATAACAATTACTATAATCAAGGTTGCGATCTTGATATAAACACCTGACCCATTAAGTACTTACATTTGTCAGTATAAACTAAGAATTGTATAGTGTAGAAAAGGCAATTCATCCAGTAGACCGGTTTCGTCCTTATTGGGAATTCATCACGTACTGGCCAGAATTTGCCGCGGACAGTGTTTAGAATGCCAGATTTCGAAACATATGTGCCCAGTTTCGAGCCCTGTCCGCAACAAATTCTGGCCAGTACGTAATGGGTTCTCAATAAGGACAAAACCGGCCTACTGGATGAATTTTTTTTACTAAACTATACTATTTTTAGTTTATACTGACAAATGTATGTACACAATGGGTCAGGTGCTTATATCAAGATCGCAAACTTGATTAAAAGTAATTGTTTTCACCTCCCGCGCAACCAATGTTCGTTTAATTATGTAGAATTCTTCTTTGTAGAGTTAATATGTGACTTTAGATCATAACCTATGTTGGTATACGTAGCGCTAAGATAAATGGTGCGAAGTGCTACATCATATTTTGCATTAAATCGGACTAATAGAAACCAAACTTCAACTAAATAGGAAAAAGTATTAAAACAATGTTTTCTGTTCATAAATTTCCTGATGTTCTCTGATATTGACTATTAAAAGTCGACAGAAGAAATTACAGCCATTTGGTTGGCGCACTTATTGGATAATATTTACTCTAACCAGAAGTAAGTCATGAGCCTACCTTATAGCTCATCATTGGCAAGGTTATAATTTTTCAGAGCTTGTGTTAAAAATAATGTAAAATCTGGATTATATACTTTAGAAATGCTTAATTAAAGTCAGATACGTTTATTATTTTTTATATTTTCCGCGTTTCACCGCCAGATTTTATAATATTTCACATCACCGATGTCTTCACCAAACGGATGTCAACCGACGTGGATCGGCGAATCTTGCGGCAATACAGAAAAAGTTGATGCTTCACTGATGATGGCTCAGACTTCATCGAAAAATCACTCGTTTATTTCAACAAAATATTGTCCGGCCAATCAAAAATCGCCGTCCAGAACTGTGCAAAGCCAAGCCCAGCTTGGTGGTGTAGGACTGCGGGTCTCCGATGCAATTAGCTGCAATAATAATGATCAATCATTTGAAAAGCAAGAATTATTGAAGCAACAGCAGAAACAAAAAAGTAATCATCAAACGCAACATCAGCAGTGTAGTGACACCTCGGATCATAATAAAAATGTTATAAATTCATCCAACGTCACACGAAATAATGCCAACAGTTATTTTCGCCTGTCTCACAGTCACAGTGCACAGGACACCAGTAGCCACAATAGCAATCGCCAGTTGAATCCACTCGGTCAGTCACGTCATTTCCAGGGAAATATTAACAATGTGAGTAAACAATTTCGACAGTTATTGCTCTGTGATACTAGTGGGTGCTTGATTGGTTTGTCTAATGTGCAACACCCACAGAGGCCACAAAAATGCCAGGGATAAACGCTGGTGCCCTTTTACGACGCACATCCATTATTTGCGGAGTTTGGTACGATAGTACTGCCGAGAAACACTGCCCGACTTGGGCTTTAAGGGCGAAGGATTTTGGCCAGTAAAAGAATTAAAGAAGCCTAATGCTGGCTGCCATTCAAAACTAAACAAATAGAAATTGTTTGTTCCAGAGATTACTAAAAATATTTTCAGCATTGATTTCAAGTTCTTGAAATTAAAATCTTATGAACTCTGCAGAAATTTTGAAACAATGTTAAACAAATATCTGTTCTTATAATAACTTGAATTTTTATAAAAATACTACTATTGTGTTGCCAAATTTAATAAATGCCAATTTCAAATACCAATCCCATTTTATTTAACCAGTCGTCGAACAACATAACAAAACTACGCCAGTGGCATGCACTGACGCGTTTCGACCTTTCATTATCATCATCATAGTATGAAAGCAAACTGACTAACGATTGGTATTTACTTCAAGCTCGCAAATTTGATTTCAATAATTTTTTCTACCATTCTTTCAATCAGTTATTGTTTAATTTCAAATACCAACCACACGACAGCTCTGCCATCATATTTCGAACAAAAGATTAAACCTTTATGAACAAATCGATACTACCACCTGCACAACGTTGACCATAACAAATTTTCATGCTCAGAAGTGGATTCTTCAGCTGTTCTCTAAAAATACATAGAAAACTTGTTTATGTTTCAGATTAACTAGTTATCTGATTCACCTTCTATGCACCAAACCTTTTGAGTTAAGTATGCAGGCGAGGATCGTTAGAAGTTTTTGAAAAATGGACATGGCCCAAGGATATCTAAGATTACTGACCTCGCATGTTGGCTGTCCTAGAAAAATTCATGGTCAATGTGAGACTTTGAAGATTAAGAGACACATTTAAAATTGTAATCGATATTATTTTACTAGAAATTTTTCTATAAGCATAAATTAACCTCAGCCCTTTCATCCGAGGTGAGATTTAACGAGATGATTAAAGGCACAAAGGGTTTTTCGTGCTATTTGAACCTAAGAAACATCGTTAAATCTATGCTTATTTCACACCTTATTAATAGTATTCACTTTCAATGCCAAACTCTGGGCTAGTTTACATTATTGTAATCATTATTATAATATATACTGTTACTCCATAAACTTTCATACGGCGGATGACAGCTGAGCTAATTTAATAGAAGTGAAATAAGATCTTCTGAACTAAATTCACTCCCAAAAATCGGAATAAAGTTCAATGAAATTTCTCTGTGTTACAAATAAAAAGAAAATTAAGTTCAGCCATTTTTGAGCATTTGAAATTTGAATGAGTTGATAGTATAGTAGTTATACAAAACAGTTAGAAAAGGCTATTTTTTTCACCAGAACTCAATTCTTCTGCTGTATCCAGTAATTTACATAATCAGTTTTGTAAAGCAAGGAGAATTAAATTGAATTAAAAACGCAAAGGATATAACAAAAAATACAGGATACATGAAATGTAAATGACCATCCACACACACATCAACAACAACAACAATCCACCAGTTTATATTCAAATCATGCACGAAATTCCTACTGATGAGTCGCCAGTAAGCACGAAACGTATGTGCATGAGATTATACTTTCCGTTCATGCTGCTTCTGGTTTATCCTTCTGGTCACAACTGAACTAATTTGTTACTAGGTTCGCAACACCTAATACATACTTGCATGCACGAAATTCGTTTGTCTATTTAACTGAAGATTAAAGATATTTCGTACAACAGCTTCCGCTATGCGTAAATCTTGTTATTTTTAATTGGAAAAACCTGCAACTCCGACTGATTTCGATTGTGATTAGACATTGTGGATTTGTTCTCCCTTATATCAGTTGTATTTTCACTCGACTGCTATTGAATTCGGCTCACATAGCGCATTGGGTAGCTTTGGCATTTGTAAAGATAGACAATGTTGGACTGATTGGTTGGACGCAACTCATTCTCTGCATTTATACCTGGCACGCGATTTTTGTAAAAACATACATCAGTTTGTATTACGCATCCGAAAGATAACTCCTTGTTTAATTCTTCTTCTTCTAAATATTTCGTATGACGTGCCCCTTTTAAAGGTGTGCTGACATATATCGTCTTTTGGTTGGTTACGGCATTATTGTTTTTATCGTTGTGTATACTTAATATTTGTTTCAACAAACCTTTCGGAATACTCGATTTTTGATAGAGCTTTATGACCATCGATTGTTACTGGCATTATTGTTCTTCAAAAAAGATTTTGTTTTATTCTGTAGTATAAATTTTGTACTAAATTTATCTTTTACGAAATTAGGTCAGCGCTGTTATAATCGATCTACTATCCAGCCAATATCTGATTTGGGACTATATTAGTCCCTTTATGACTACTGTCTTCGTGACTCAATATCAATACGTCAAATCAAGTCATTGCATTAAACTCAGGGTTTACGAGCTCGCAAGTAAATTGTATGCAACTGTCAATGTTATTTAAACCTTCAATCATATTTAGGTAATACAATCAAACAATCTTTTTTTGCGCGGTTGGTGGTAAAAATTATTAAATTCAAGTTTGTGCGCTTGAAGTAAACACCAATCACAATTTGACGACTGGTTAAATACAATTGGGTTAGTGTCTACTTCAATCATATCATTTGTTTCTTCATCTTTATATATGATTATAAGAGTGTCGTTAACATACCTCACCACTCGGCTTTTTGATCGAGGACGCACCTCTAGACTTTGCACATCCAAGCGCAGTCTGCAAGGCAGCAGTAAGTTGCATGGTTGCCGGTGGCTGTTGAGAGCTCATTCGCCATTCGGAAGTACGGGGTACTGTCCAGGAGTCCATGTAATCCTGTGGCTGTTGAACCCTTTTGTGGCGGGGAACACACGCCGAGTCATGGTGCCGTCGTCGGGCTCATGTGGTATTTTATAGGAGATCCGATTGCTGGTCGGAAATCCACCACGCCCTGGTGACACCACCGCCATAGCCCCGTTAGCCCATGTACGATCGGCCATCGAGACATGGTTGACACCGTCGTACCACGTTGAGGAGGGGATGGACTTTACGACGGTTCAGTTGCATGTCTCAAAGCAGAGCGAAACAGTTTGTAAACCTTTGAGGAAATTGGATATTTTTATTCACACAAATGAATAGGTTTCGTAAGAAGGCATCGTCATATCTCTCGAAGGTGCATTGGTGTTCCGCGAAACTTAAATTCCCATATGAACTTTACATCTATCATTTTTATGAGTCTGCAATTTGAATTGAGAAATACATAGTGTATTGAAGCATGAATTTTTTTCAATACAAGTATAAGCATCACAATGTTAAAAGCAATTTTATTTTGCCCGAACTCAACTCGATTTTAATTTTCTGATACTTTGCATAATAACTTTTGTAAAGCAAGGAGGATTAATGTGGATTAGATAAAAACATTATGCTAAATCAAACATGAAGCAGGAAAAGCATGGATGAGGCACTCACACATACATGAAATTCAACATTTTATTAAATCAAAGTTGCAATCTAGATATAATCGCCAGTCCCATTATATATATATATATATATATATATATATATATATATATATATATATATATACTTGTCAATATGAACTAAGCATTGTATAATTTAGAAAAGGAAATTTATAGAGTAGACTGCTTTTGTCCTTATTCGGACCTATTCAAGTACTTTAAATCAAGTTTGCGTGCTTGAAGTAAACACCAACCCCATTGTATTTAACCAGTCTTCGAACAACATAACAAAACTACTGCCAGCCGAAGACTGGTTAAATACAATGGGGTTGGTGTTTACTTCAAGCTCGCAAACTTGATTTAAAGCATTGTTACCACCACCCGCGCAATCAATTATTGTTAAATTTTATTGTCTATTCAAGTACTGTCCAGAATATGCCGCGGCTGTACTTGAAGAGTTCCCAAGAAGAGAGAAACCGATCTTATGGATGAATTTCCTTTTCTACATTATTTAATGCTTAGTTTATATTGACAAATTTATAAATATAATGGTATTGATGTTTATATCAAGATCTCAATCAATAATCGTTTACTAATTTGACCCACTTATATCCAAATAATGTACAAATTTGTATAGTAGTTGTTGCTCAACAAAGTGGTTAAAATATGACCAGCAGGATAAATCAAAGTCACCAAAAACGAAAGCTATAATATCATATTCACTTTCGATTCGTGCTTGTTGGCGCCTCATCAGTAGTACCTAGTATTACGCCCTTTACCCATTATAAATTTGGGCGAGGAATATGGGCCAATTGGACGGTACAATCTCCTATACGAATGTGTATAAAAGCAATAGTGGAGTTAACTTTATATAAAGTCTTCGAAAATGAGACTTAAAAGCCAGCTCACTATATGTAATATATACCGAATCTGAAAAGAGAACAAACAATTTGGTTGCGATCTTGATATAAACAACGTTCCCTTTTTATACGTATATTCGCACAGAATAAACGAAAAATTCTATAATTTAGAAAAGGAAATTCATCCAGTAGATTTGTTTTGTCCTTATTGGGAACACTTCACGTACTTTTCCAGATATTGCCGCGGACTGGGCTCTAGCCTGGGCACGACTGCTTCGGATTCTGTGACTCTAACCAATAAGCTACAATGCCGCAAGCTACACACAATTTTCAATTATATATTATCTAATGATACTTGGCCAGCCTTTCTTTCAGGTGGATCGTAAATGGCAACTCTGTAGAACTAAAGTTCCAACTAACCACTTTCAATCTTTTATTATATAACAGAATCCACGTTATCTGGCGAAGTGCTATTGAATTGAACATTTGTATAAAAAGATTAACACATTTTTAGAAAAATCATAGTCCAAATCAGTATGAGTTTAAGGTCTTAAAATAGAAATAGAGTTACGAAGCATCCTTGATCCTCAGTTAAATAAACAACAGAATTTCTTCCATTATTTAAATATAGACTGGTGGATTTTCTGCGTGTGTATGTGTGTGTGTGTGTGTGCGTGCGTGTGCGTGTGAGCTTGAGCATCTTCATTTAATTTTTCCTGTTTTTTCTTATAACTTTTTTGTGTCTAATCAAATTTAATTCTTCTTGATTTACAAAATTGACTATACAAAGTACTGGTACCGACAGTGGAATTGAATTATGGCGAAAAGGAAAGAGCCTTTTTTAACTATGTTGTGTATACCTGCTTTATAAAGATTTCATGTTTTAGTGCACTTTTTATTTCTCAATTCAAATTACGAATAAATGTAACATCTAAAAGACTCGCAAATATCTAATCTGGTGCACTTTACCTATTTGATAGGCATGGCATACCATTTAGTACCTTGCTCCATATAAGACCAAAAGGATTTCGCATTCAACATGGAAAAAGCTTCAATCACGCATGCGCAACTGGTCTGGGTTTTTTTCCACTCATCAAATGAATTCCGCTCGAAGAACCAAACTTAGTGCATGTTAGACCAAAATGAAGGACAGTTCACTTGTGCAATCTCCTATGCTTATGGCCTTAAATGCAGTATTAGAGTCAACTTCAAAAAAAGTCATTCACGATGCGAATTCAAAGCTAAATCACCATAGGTTATAAGGATAAAAGCATGAAAAATTTACCAACTTCATGATTTGGTAGATAATTAAATTTCATCAAAATTGAGAATAAAAATTATTGTAAACAGTTATTACTCTAACGTTGCCTTATAGTCTGACCTTGGTCAAAACCGGCTGTCAAATTTATCGGTAAACGGGGCATCATTCAATGTAATAAAAAAATTATATATTATTTGTTGCGGAAAGGTAACATTCATGTATTTAAGTATTAGGAAAGGTGATATTTATCCTATCTTATTGTCTATCTTTCTGGTTCACTATCAAATGACTTTTTACTAGGTTCGCCACGCCTAATATACTAATGAATATTTCTAATCTCCCCTAAACAGAACATACAAAACTACTTAACAGAAGTTGGTCTTTCTTCACTTGAGATTGATGGCTCATTAATTAAAGGACTTATGTATATTAGTATAGGGATCTGATATTCTACTGTGCGCATGTCGGTGCTATTTCTTCTTCAGTACCAAGGCCGTTTTGTTGTTAGTTGTCTTCCTATTAGCTTTCCATAATGAGCGTGTATGAAAGCGCGGCTTAATTTGTTGGATATTGGTAGATTAAGTAGGTTTCTCAAACAATAACTGCTTTACGGTTTAAGATGGTAATTTACTACTGAATTTATTTGTCCTCTCGTAAATTCACGATAGTATAAACCCGTATCAAGTAGCACATACGGAATCTACCATCCCAGGCACCCCAGCTTGCGGCTGAAAATGTTAACAATTTTAATTAGTTCATAATGGTTTATTTATTGACAGAAATATATTCTTAAATTTGCCAAGGTTGCCTGCCTGCGGTCGCATGCTTTGATGCAGTAACAGCTTTGTAGGATACCAGTACACAATCTGTTCCACAGCGGCCGCAAAATGCCTTCAGAGTCAAACACGCTTGAAATTCGATAATGCAATACTTTTGATACATTGCTAACTAGTTTCTAGTATTGCATTTAGTACCTAAAACGCAATATATTGTGAACAGATGTGTTGCGCTTATGCGCAATTTCCGTAATGTAATCACAATTATATTTACCAAACGCGTTTAACTTGAATATTTCTTTGCGTTAGTTGTTAGCCGTCTTGCTGATCAGCTTAAACCAGTTGATTGACACATTTATAATATTTAGACACATAAATATTTGCGTATATATATATATATATATATATATATATATATATATATATATATATATATATATATGAAAATAATTTTTGGAGGTAACTCCATTTGGATATAAATCAAAGTAAATTAATTTGCGTCGATCGTATCAAAAACGAGTTTGATATCTTTTAACCACTCAAGATCATTATCCACACGTATAGTTGGAATGCATTTACAGATAAAAGAACGAAAGTTTGTCGAGTAAGCTTCACATATGATATGCATAAATTGTTCGGCTTGAATGGTGGGAGATTAATTCTAAGTGTTGTTTGCTGACTTGTAGTATGACGTCTGTTTATTCTTATTAAATTTTGCTTAATTGGGCTCAGACATTTATACGTTTGACGAAAATTCCAATTTATGTTTTTTTCGTGCAGATTATTTTGCTTATTTTCTTAATTTAGTCCTTAATTTCATATCGAAAAGTTGTCACTCAACGAAGATTAGATCGTACCTCATTTCCAGTGGTTAGTATGAACGATGCTGAAACCTTCGGAAGAAAGGAACCAATCCGCACACAGGCAATAAGAAGAAAATATCGATGCGTACTTGGAAATAGGGATCAATCGGATCTTTGCGGAACTGATTGTGCAAAGCGACGACCCGTGAACTCAAATCACGGAGATTCAAAAATTATTTAAAAAGTTCCCTATATAATTTGCCTATGCTCTTTTATACACTGTTCGTTCTGAACTGACAATACACACACACACACAGATATATATATATATATATATATATATATATATATATATTGTACATATGCTTTGAAGTTTACCAAATTCAAGTACTTTTAGGTTAATCAAAAGATGCGCCAATAAGTACCGACAACGTCAATTCTCAGATGGAATAAATAAATATCATGTGTGAACCGAAAATGTATTAGGCATTACGCACCTTGTAACAAATTATTTCAATTGTGAACATAATAATAAACCAAAGACAGCATGAACGGAGAGTATAATCTCGTGCACAATCCTTTCGTACTTAATGGCGACTCATCAGTAGGAGCTGGTATTACGCCTTTCACCCACTATAAATTTGGGTGAGGAACGTGAGAAAATAGGACGATACAATCTCCTATACGATTGTGTAAACCTGCGGTAGTGAAACTAACATCATATAAAGTCTCGACAATGCGACTTCAACTCTAAATCACTATATATATTATATATATATATATATATATATATATATATATATATATATATATATATATATATATATATATCGAATTTGTAAAGGATACCAACATTATGTTTATTGTGTCAGTATCCGATGGCAATATTATGTTACCGAAAAGGTTCATGATACTAACACTAAGGTTGCCGAGTCGGTGCATGGTACCAGAACGATGGATTTCAATGTATGCTGTAGTTCACCAAAATTGCGAATTACCATTATTTCCGAACACTTGTTTCTCCAGTAAATCCATACACTCTGGCCTTGATGATTACCGACAAATATGATAACTGATATCGATCAAGGCCAGAATGTATGGATTTACTGGAGTAACAGGTGTTCAGATAAAGATGTAATTCTCAGTTTGGTCATATTTGAACTAATTTGCTGCTAGCTGCGCAGCACCTAATACATAATTGCATATATTTTAGTTCTCCGTCACAAAAATATCTAATTTAGCAAAAGCCTAAAATTTTCTCTCGATCAGCAAAAAATATACCATTTGAGATAGGACTTAAATGATATGCCTGTTGAGAAAAAAAACCTATAATACACATCTTCATGTAAGTTTTACTTTGTTAACTATGCATTATTTAACCATTAATAGTTAATAGTATGATATCATGTATACAATACGTATATGCATACATAAATACATACATATATGCATACATTCATACATACATATATATAAAGGCGTACATACATACATACACATCCATGTATAAATACATATCAGCTGGCATACATACATGGGTATATACATATATGCAAGTATGAATGCATGCATTCATTCATATTAAATACACGCAAAAAACATATATACACATACATGCGCCCTTTTAAGCACAGATTTACATACAAGCATACTTGCGAACACGCATTCTCACATATATACATAAATAAATTCATAGAAACCCACATATACAAAACATTTCTTACGTTCATGCTTACGTGAATGGACATTTATATAAATATCTGCATACTTACTTACAGACAAATATACGAACACACATGTATGCATACATATATACGTACAGAAATACATATGTACATTCGCGATAACGAAGATTCTTATAGATATACGTCATATAAAATTACTTTTATTCGTGTATAACGGTGGATGCATACATTTATACAAACCTACATAGATACATGCCTACTTACCTACATAGATACCACAATCATCCACCCATATATACATACATACATAAATTTCGATCGAATATGAAAATTTATGGCTTGAAATGAGATTCGGTGGTGTTATATCTTAAGGGGCTAAGCATCGGTGACCAAATTGCATTTTTGTACTCCGTTTCATTAACTTAAATACTAATGAACGTTACCGCTTTCCTGGACGCGACGTGATTCAAATATAAACAATAGACAACGAATTCTACAAATCTATTAGTGCACCACTGGCAGAAATATATATAATATAGTTTATAATTGTCATCATTTGTTCGATAGAAACGGGCTTATTGCTGATGTAGTAACTGTTAAGAGCTCAGCAATTTATATGTTTAAAGTTTTATCTTTTATTGGCCATTTTTATTTATCGTGCATTTGTCTGTTATTTGTGAACTTATACATACACAATAGCCTTCAAATATACGTCTTACTGCAAAGTCGAACCAATGCTCCGCATGTTCTGGTACTCAGGGCCTTGGACATTGCTGTATGCAGTCTACTACAAAAACAACTTTAGCCAACTCTGGTACTTCAAATGACGTCTCGAATTGCACCGAAACTCCTTATTTGAATAACAAAATTCCCTGTGATATCACAGTTCCCTTAAAATTGAGGAACTCAGTGACTGCGTTATCTCGTCAAGATCCATCCTCTCTAACCTCAACTGTTGTTAGTGGCGCAAAAACCTCAGACGAATTGGCGTCAGGATTTTGCTCACCCTCAGGCTTAGCAAACGCCATTTTGATGCCTACTAATATGAACCACAATACTGGTGGGGGATTTTCAACTTGTTGTGCAGCTAATCAAAATCAAGAATCAGCTTGCAATGAGAGCGTTGTTAAATCATCTAACACTTGTAATGTAATCAGTAGCAACAATAGCAGTCGTGGTACAAATGTTGGCACTGGTGGAATTAGAATGAGTGGTTCTTGCAATAGACAAGGCAAGTCTAATTGTACAGGAGTCGTAAATTCACAATCGGCAGCTCATTTGTCAAACTATGATCCGAATAGTAGCACAAACTTTGCTGTTTCTACAAGCCTAACGCCATCGTCTTCCAATTTCAATAACATCAATAATACTATTAATAAAAGAAATAGCAGCAAAAATAACACAAACGGCAGTCCTCTCGTCCTAGGATATAAAATTCATCCACACAGCTGTAATGACATGTCAGAATCAGGTAAATATTTTGTATTTGCTCTAATGCATTCTAAACTGTTTAACTGATTATTGACAAGAAAAGTATTTCTATATAATTTTTATCAGTATAAACTAAGCATTGCATCAGGTAGCAAAGGATACTCATTCCATAGACCGGTTTAGTCCTTATTAGGAACTCTTCAAGTACTAACCAGAAATTTCCGCGGACGAAACTAGCACTGGAACACATTTGCTATGGAGCCTTGGACTCTATCCACTGCACCAACAGTGACGCACTTTACACGAAATCTGAAGTAAAAGAGGAAGAAATCAGTCATGACAACATATATGTATATATAATTACTGTTGTTTTATTTTAATTTATTCTCACTTCTTCGGATTTCAGGTTGAGCGTCTCATGAGAATTACAAGATGGCTAAGAAGACCTTTGGATGATATGTTTCTTTATCAGTTGAAATGAAGA
Source organism: Eudiplozoon nipponicum (assembly GCA_029291075.1). Lineage (NCBI taxonomy): Eukaryota > Metazoa > Platyhelminthes > Monogenea > Mazocraeidea > Diplozoidae > Eudiplozoon > Eudiplozoon nipponicum. Next base: position 49,643 of record JAQBSW010001416.1, on the reverse strand, counting down.
CAAAACTACTCAAATATGGTTCGTATGAAGTTAGAATTGAACCATGTACACAAGTACCGTAGCTTATGGATGGCATGCATGAATTTGAACCGAGTATCAGTAGGTTCTTGTCCCAATTAAGGAGGAAACTTTTGTGTAATAGATAGAATACGTTTGCTTTCGTTATGCCTATTCTATACTCACAATATATATATATATATATATATATATATATATATATATATATGAAGCAAAGAAATTTTCTAAATCTTAAAAATAACTATTATTATTTAAAAAATAATATTAGAGAAATTATTGAATGTGTCTGTTTTCTAAACTTCCTTTGAACTAAAATCTTTGAGTATTGATTTAATTAAAAAATTATTTAAATCAAGGTTGTGAGCTTGATATAAGCATCAATAATATTATAAATACAATGCTTAGTCCTTAAATATAGTTTGGGCTACACTTAATTAAAATTTTGTTTTTTAGAATTTAATAATTAAATTACTGAATTTTTCAATATTGAAATGTGACTGCAATTGATAAAACCTTTACATAAGTCGCCTATAAGAATTGAAAAATTTGAATTGTTGTCATTCCCTATATAAAGAAAAACTATTTTAGTTTATGATAATTCTTGCAATCATTAAATATATTCAATATCATAGAACATTGGTTTTTCCAGTGGTATTTCAGTATTAACTATATATATATATATATATATATATATATATATATATATATATATATATATAGTGTTTAAATGAACTCACAACATTGATTTAATAAAATTTCAGTATAACTTTTTTGTATTTCAAGCAAAAGGTAACAGATTTATATGTCGTGCGATGATTAGCAATTTTCTAATATGCATTCTGTGAATGTTTAAATATTCTTTTTTGATGCTGAAGTGCATTTTTTCCTAGTTAAATTTGATGTAATGAGAACGTTGTCATGGTATATTTTATTCACTTCGATAAAGACTAATCTCTTCATCTGGCGCCAGAGAAAACTTATTATTTTTAACAAATTTTCAATTTCTCCTTGAACTAACAATATGCTTATTCCAATAGTAGCCAAATTTGTGGCCGAGAAAGCTTCAATGGTCCTATCTAAGGCTGACATGAATACAACAGAGGTTCCTCACATAAATGCACGCATTAAGATGAAGAAGCCTGGACTATGACAGAAACAGCATTCGAGCCACAAAAATGAATATGAAAGAATAAATATTTGTATTTTGTCATACTAAATGGACGCGCTTTATACGACCAAACTTCTTTAAATAATTGATTAAAAATAAAGTATATGTGTTGAGAAAAATGACTTCCGACGGATTAGAGAACTTAGTAAGAATATTGTCCGCAAAACTGAACACTGGCTACGGATAATTAAGTATGAATTGGATGCGCAATTATAATGCGCATTTCAAGCATATAGCTGCTCCTGCTATTCCAAAAGGGATCTGATGGGGGGATTTCTATTTTTACTTTTAATTGACCTTTTCAAACACGTGTGTAATTGTGCACATTAGTATTTGTTCTTCGTAATAAATGTTATCCAGTGCTTGCTTATACGCTTTCCTCTCAGGTTACTTGTAAAGTACTTTATATTTTACCAATGGACTTTTGATGAAATTGTATATTGCATTGAGTGACATTTCTTTTTTAACTTGCTTATACATACGTATTTATTCGTATGTTTATAACCATTTTTGGTACTAAATTTATACATTTTCGTATAGGCTTCATTAAATGACAATGATTTTTTTACTAAATATATATTACAAAAACCCATGAATGTTCCAAAGACAAACAAAAACTTCAAAATTTATGCAAAGATTTGGCGATTAATTGTTGTATGTAGTATTACTTCATTATAACCGATATAGAGTCTAGGTGCTGTCATCAGATTGAGATTCCTAGTTATATCCTTTTCATGAAGTGAGATATTTTACAGTATGCCTGTTATAAAGCTAGACGTGAATAAAGCAGAAGTTGTCATATTGAAAGAAATGCATAAATTAAATTTACATTGCAATATTAGCCAATACTGGTTACTAGGCAAAACCATACTGCTTTATGAATATCATATTTATTATATATATATATATATATATATATATATATATATATATATATATATATATGAGAGAGAGAGAGAGAGAGAGAGAGAGAGAGAAAGAGGCGGAGAGGGAGAGAGGTGGAAAGTTTTGTAAAATAATAGAGATTAAGTCAGTGTAATCAGCTTCATTGTTTCTGAGTTTCTAAGCCTTCGACTACTTTTCACTGAGAAACTGTCACAGATAATGCTTGATCCATCCATTTTTTCTCATTCTTCCTTTTAATCATATTATATTTTGTCGGTGTGCTATTTACTATTTATTTGTAAAAACGATCTGGGTTACATATTATTGCACGAGCGATGATAACAATTACTTAAATCAGGTTTGCCTTCTTGATATAAATCCCAGAACTATTATATTTGTACATTTGTCAGTGTAAACTAACATTGCATAATGTAGAAAAAGCAATTCATCCAGTAGATCGGCTCCGTCCTTCTTGAGAACTCTTCACGTACTGTCCAGAATTTAGGGCGAACAGGGGTCGAATCTGAAAAACGGACTCCGAAGAAAACGTGCCCGTGTTCGAGCCCTGTTCGCGTCAAATTCTGGACAGTACGTGAGGAGTTCATAATAAGGACGAAACCGGTCTACTGGATGAATTGCGTTTTCTACATTATACAATACTTAGTTTATATTGACAAATGTACGTATATAATAGGACTCAAGTGTTATGTATTGTTTGATGCGGGGAGCTAATATATATGCAAGAGACTATTAGGTATTACGCACCTAGTAAAAAATTAATTAAAATAGATTCATAGTGATATATCGAAGTTAGCATGAAGGAAAGTTATAATCTCATGTCGTGCTTACTTAAAACTCGTCATAAGAAGCCGGTACTACGCCCTATACGCACTATGTATTTGATCAATAAATTTTTGTCACTTTGAAGATAAAATCTCGTATACGAGTGTGCATTCAATTGGTAATGGAATTAGCTTCATATAAAGTCTTCGACAATACAAATTAAATGCCAACTTAATGTATATAATATGTACCGAATCTACAAAGGTTCCCTATAGCATGGTTGCTGTTTCGGCAAATGTTATCAGCTCAATATAATCATAATAAAAATAACATATCAAGCAGTAAAATTTGTTTATTTGTTAATATTGACAAAACTAATAATTTAGGCACGAAAAATATTATCCATAGATTTATGAGTAGAAGAATATAGTTACTATGAATATATTTGCCTAAATAGCACACAGAAGTGAGGCAAACTAAACCTCTAAACAACACCATTATGGTCAAAACAGGCAAGGCAAAATCGGAAATACAGTTTCCTTGTGATTTTCTCTGTATCACGCCAGAAACACAACGAAACCTCGAAGCTGACTCTGTCCAACTAAGAAAAGAAAATTAAGAAAAGGATTATGCTAGAAATCTTCAACAAGATCATCACTAAGCTCGACTCGATGCCATATCGTGTAGGGTTTCCAACCAAGAACTATAATGCGCGCGTGGACTCCCTCCTGGTAGACAAGTTGGTCCCACATTATCCAATTGGGATTTAGCTGACTTCAACTATTTATGCCATGTCAAAATCTGTCCATCTTTTTACTTGTGCAAATCTAGTGCTTGTTGAGAGAATAATGCTTTACTGGGCAATCGAATTTGGGGCGTGCGCATAACGTGACCGAGCCAGTACTGTTGATGGGGCCTTACTGCTTTTACTAACGAGGAGCACGTTTTGGCCTACTCAAAAATACGTAAATGGGTGTCGGCGTGGATTATTTGTAATTGGTAGGTTGCATGTGCTTTGTTTCTCAATCAACGATTGTCGAATTTAAAAGAAATATGTTGCACGACAGGGAATAGGATAATTACCTTTTACTTGTGGGGCGTAACAAGGTGTTTGCATCCACTGTCCACCTGATTAATCCAGATGGTCGATGGTTGAATTCCTGTAAGCGTCTAAAATCATCAACTCTAAGGTACCAAGGCACACTAGCGTATAATAAAACTGCGCGAAAAATGCATTATAGACACGACCTTTAAGGCAGAGTGAACTACTGGCGTTTCTCCATAAATGGCGAGGCTCATTAAAGCTTCTCTAGCTTTCGCCATTCTCATACTCACATCGTCATATTTGAACTAGTTTGTTAATAAGTGTATAATACTGAATACGTCGTTGTATATATATATATATATATATATATATATATATATATATATATATATATATATATATATATATATATACATTGCGTTAATCATGGCATCATAATTGCATACATATTAGTTATATACTGTTGTTTATATATATATATATATATATATATATATATATATATATATATATATATATATATATAACAAACAGCAGTATATAACTAATATGTATGCAATTTAATGATACCATGATTAACGCGAAATGTGCTAAATGATGTCGACCAAGTCCAGAATGTATGGATCTGCTGGAGTAACATGTATTCAAAATTATTGTATCTCAATTTTTGTGAAATTTATCTTATCCAGAAATCTATTCTTTTGGTAACCTGTAAGAGCTCGGTATTTTAGAAACCTTGGTGTTGGTAAAATTTACTGGCTCGGTATATTTTATATATAGTGAGTTGGCCTTGAAATAACATTGTCGAAGACTGTTTATGAAGTTAATTGCATTATTGCTTGAATACTCAGTAGTACACATGATTGTATTGTACACTTGTCCCACATTTCTTCACCAAATATATATTGGGTATAGAGCGAAGTTCTATATGTTTCTGGCGAGTGACCCGTAAGCACGAAATACATGTGCGCGCAAGATTACATCTTACATTCATACTGGCTTTGGCATATATTTCTGACCCTATTTGAACTAATTGGTTGCTAGGTCCACTGTACTTAATACACACTTGCATTCGTCTGTGCTGTTTATTAATTTAAATTATTGTTTTAACATAATTAGCTTTTCAAACTTGTTTGAAAAGCTTTGGCATACAAAGTTTTAGTTGTATATAAGTATTACTAAAATGAAAGTCATCAGATATTTTACAAAATTACTTAAAGACAAATATCAGAATCGAGTTAACCAAAAATAACCGACATTCTTCCTGTTGGTATATTGGTATGTTTATAGAACATATATCATACCATCTCTGGATATGATATTGAATTGAAATTTTATGGAATGGTTTTGATTATATATACATAAATGAAATCTATATATATATATATATATATATATATATATAAGGCTTTCGGCGCAGAAAGGCAACAATGTTTCTGGTAGGATCGCTTCGCATTTGGATTGAAAAAATTCGGCCCTATCAGTGAACTAGGTTCGAGTAGGACATTGGTAATTGCTCTAAGCATTTCTTATCCTCTAGGGTCAAACAATGGTGATATTGCGTTTGTGAAGTTTAGAGGTTGTAAAAGACCGGTTAGCTCACGAGGCTCGAGCGTCTGCCATAATTCATATACTACCAACATTGAAATTCAAAATAGAGACGTTCATGATTTTCTGTTTGCATGGCTTCAACTCGCACATTAACTTAGACAATGGTTGGGGAGTTACGGCCGTCCGGGCTGGATATAGTCTTTAGAATTTTATCAGGCCAATAATCCAGCCACAGTGTGTTCTAATAATTGGTACCGCATAATTCAAGATAGACTGTACGTTCGAAGCTAATGGCATACATCCATCTGCTGAAACTGTGTGACCCTGAAAACGCACTTTCCTACCAATCTGCATCTTTTCAGGATTAAAATATAATTGCCATTCTATGGCTCTAGATTGCGTCTTCTGCAGCCAAGTACACAATATTTTTGCTGTAGTTTCCCAAATAATTTCGTCAGCGTACGCTGCAATACGGGATTAATCAGGCACAAAAGGAACATCGTTCTTTAGACCAAACTGTACTCGTCTGAATCTGAATTTAACTTTGTATAACAGTACTACTACATTCCACTTGTCTTTTAGACGGACGCAAATTTGCAAAAACCCTGTTTTGGGTTGAACACGATAAACCACTTTACACTCGGCAGTTTTAGGAACAGTTCATGCAGGACCGACACTAGATACCGCTCATTGCCGCAAATTGGAGCGAACCATCCTTGTTCATAACATAAATCACAGGGGCTCAGAACACAGATAATTATAGCTCTAGTACGCCTGTCTCTGTCATATTTTATGTTGCTTTAGTAGTTGCCGCTATTTTCTTTACTCTCTTAGGTCGGAACTTGTTTAATGGCCAAAACTTGGACAATACCGAAACATCAGCTCCAGTATCCAATTGTACAGTCACAGGCTGTCCTTAAAGAGTTCTAAGAAATTATCTTCAATAAAAATCCTTGGATGTGGCAAAATTTAGGAGACCTCTTTTCCTCGCTGGCCATCTTATTCTTAACAGACTGAAAGATGTTCCGCATATTCTCTTCCGTAGACTCATAATTATGAACACCCGAAAGTTTTTTCTTCTGGCAGTACCTCGCCTATCAGCGTTCGTTATATAATGGGCCCTTCAGTGGGAGAACTGTACTCAAGTTGATGCCACATATGCGATTTAATGGTCAAAGCTGCCGCTTTTACATATTGAGTCTTCATGCAAGGATCTTTCTGCCGTCCCCATTCATGTACCCGCTGTCTTTATTGCGAAGAATTACCTGAAGTAATGTCGCCTACGTGCGCTTTTACAATAGCACTGATCCGCGTTGTCGTTTACCGCAGTTTAATGGCTATCATTACTAAAGTTTATGGAGCCTCGATCCTTTATTTCTTGCCACCATTATCTTGTAAACTCAAGCAACTTAGACATGATGGTCTCATACAGTAACAGACCTAGTAAAGAGTCAGTTATCTGGAACAAACATAGCCTGTTACATGCAAAGGACTCCAGGGGAAGCTCCTATGGTAGTGGTTTAAGCTTGCTTAATTCTGCAAACACCTGAGGCCTGGAACTAAATTGATCCGATTCTTACAAATTTTAATTTTTTATACGTTAGGCCTACTGAAAATTCTAATTGGACTTATACCATGTGATGCATTAATTCCTGCATGGCCACGCATGCAATAGTTTATTCTAACGAGATGTTTTGCGCTTGTATCTAAGCTTAAACTTTGTTTAATCACTACTGTGGCTAACATACAACCAGGGATGCCAGCGTAGACTTAAATTATGCTGAATGCCAGGAAATACTGGTTGATTTGAACGAAAAAACTGTAGAGGTTCGTGTGCTCTACCATGGGCTTGGTCGCCATTATTATGTCTGCAGATGTCAGTTGGTTCATTTATACGGATTTCTTCAGTGTTCACAAATTTTTCTTCATCTAACCTTGACTTAATTACTCCTAACTTTGCAATTAAAGTACTCATCTGTCCTGACAATATACGAACTAACCCTTCAAAACTATCACAAGAAGCCCGTGATGATTAGACACGCTTTATTGATTTTGAAGCAACTTATTTATGCGAGAGTACTCGTATAAAGTGCGCGACTTTAGTCAAACAAATATAAATAATATGACTTTATTATTAACCTCTGATGCTTGGCTGATTCTTGCGCATCTGCATAGAATTTCTTTTGTATTCAGGTCATTCCTAAATAGAACCATTAAAGTGCTTCAACGGTTGCCACTATAAAACCCGGAAAATTCAGAACCAAAATAAATAAACAAACAAAATCACAGATTGCGCGGGTGGTGATAATAATTATTTAAATCAAGTTTACGAGTCTGACATAAACACCAATCCCCTTGTATTTAACCAGTCGCAAAACATAACAAAACTATCGTCAGTTGCAACGCACTGACGCGTTTCGACCTTTCATGTTCATCATTAGAGCACAACGGCAAACTGACTAGCGAAGATCAAAACGCAATGCAAATATATAGAAAGAAAAATCAGATATTCGGCTCTTACCCCTAGTTATCACACTTATATTGGGCTTAACTGGAAATGTCGACTGCAGAAAATCTATGCAAGCACGAACATTCACATTTTGCAGCTTTTGACACATATATAAAAGTGACACAATTAAACAGTTTGCGCAGTTGGTGATATTAATTATTTAAGTCAAGTTTGCGTGCTTGAAGTAAACACCAATCTCATTATATTTAACTATTCTCACAACATAGCAAAACTGCCGTCAGCCACATATATTGAAGCGTTTCAACCTTCCATGGTCACCATCAGAGCTCGACGAAAATTAAAAGGTGACTAGATTATATTTTATCGAAAGTGTAGCCATCTCGCATGTCGAATACAAAATTTCTATGCAATCGTGACCAGAAAATTATTTAAGTCTTCATGTAGTGTATTCTATTACGGAAGCCGTGGGTGCGAGAAAAGGGAAAATAGGAATATATACTGTAGATAATTGACGGTTTCAGAATATTTGCATGAAGACAAACAATTTTTTCTGTGTTAGATAGAGTATTGTGCGTTGTGATCACCCGTTGTGTAGGTATTGCTTCTACTAGCGTCTTCAAAACACTAATAACACTTTGATACGCGTATTACTACTATTTAGAATTAACTGAAATGTTAGCGCTTCGCACAAACACGCAAGCACTAAAAAATCCACGCACACATGTAGCCGACATTTCCAGTCAAGTACAATGTATACAAGAGCCTCATATCTAATTTAGCTTTTCATATATGCATTGCAATTTGATCCTCGCTAGACAGTTTGCAGTCGTACTCTGATTTTGATCATGGAAGGTTGAAACGGGTCAGTACGTGCGACTGACGTTAGTTCTGATATGTTGTTCGACGACTGATTCAATACAATTGGTTTGGTGTTTACTTCAATCTCGCAAACTTGATTTAAATTGTTGTTATCACCACCCTCGCAATCAATGATTGTTTAATGATATAACTTATACATATGTCAAGAATGCATTTTCATGTCACTCCCACGCAACCTAGAATTTCTTTTCGTATATTTAGGAAATAAATCGTATTATTGCAAAATGTGAAGCACGGTAAAACTTCAGTTCTTGAAGCATTGAAGGTTCACGGAGTGCATAGGATGTTGTAACTCTTACTTGAAATTTTTTTCCATTTCAGCCACCTTCATGTTGTACGTGCATCTTGGACAATTGAAGTAAACATATAGTTAATTGAAAGTAAATTTGCTTTAGATTCGTCCAAGAGCCTTTTTTCCCAAGATTACTTTAGTTTTATTTATGCTGAGAAATTTCACCAATAAATATTACATAATCCCATATATATTAATTCATCACAGCATGGAATATATAATAATCATATTTGACTGAATGATGCTATGATTACCACGAAATGTGATAAATGATGTTGGTCATGGTAAAAGTATGGGGCTTTGCGAGAGTAGCTTTTCAGAATATTAACTATTCTCATTGTTGGTTAAGTTTAATCTATTTCTAAAAGAATGGTTTTGGTAGCCTATACGGTTTGATAAAGAAAATTGTCTGAATTTAAGTGAGTAAAATCAACTTTCGCACACAACAAGATGGTATCTGCTAAAATTGATGAGTTTATAGCGGGATTCACGATGTCAGAAACACAATTTGAGCACAAAACTGGTCGATTCTTGCGGCATACGGGGTCTAGTGATTAGGTCGTGTTAATTCTGTCCAAAAACTTGACGTGTTTGAAACCATTTCTACGGAAGATTTAGAAACCTGCTTGTGTAGTTGCATTTTTATTTAATATGTTTTATGTATTGTATTCAAGTTATTTACTTTGAATCTAATTGTGATCCATGCCATTGCTAAGAAGAGTAATTTAGTCTTAACATTTCTTGCGTGATTACGATATTAAATCAATTTTAAATTTCTTTTTAATTAGGTTCCGGGTGAGCTTTAAAATAATATTAGCAGTAGTATTCTGATGAAATCACTAATTCAAATCTGTCCAGCACACGTGAATTAATTTTACGTTTACCTCTGTTTTCTTCATAGAAATAAGAGGGGTTTCTTTTAAAAATTCATTCTCGATGTTAAGACAATCCTTGAGATTTCCTAAAATAAGGACTTTTTCTGTGTATGGTATTATTCTCAGCGACCTGCTTATGTAGAACAATGCCCCATCGATATATATATATATATATATATATATATATATATATATATAAGTATATATATATATATAAATTTATATGATATAAACAGAGCCTGTAAAGGGTGCCAACACATCGGTTTTCAAAATACCGTGCCCGTACCTGTCACCAATACGATGGATTTCGTGGTAGGCTATCATCATCATCATCATTTCCAGCTACACAAAAGTCAAGTGACTAATGCTTCACTATCATATAACCATAAGGAGTGAAAAATGTATATAAGTGAATTTACGAGAGAGGGAGAGGAAGGGGAAGGAAAGGACGCAGAATCGAATATAGAGTTGGAGTTGCCTGCAGTAGCCTGTTTTCGCTTATCCACCCTGCACGGCTCAGCAGATAAGGCGACCCTTTTTATACTGCGCGACGGCCGATGCAGTATGTAAATTATTGTAAGTTGTACTTGTCATGGTTATATGGTAGGCTAAATTTCACCGAAATCGATAATTACCACTTCTGAACACCTGTTGCTCCAACAGGTCCACTCTGGTCGTGGTCGACATCAGTATACACATTTAATTATTATCATGGCATCATTAAACTAAAAATGTAATATATATCCATATTCTTTATTGAAGATGACTAATAGAGATGCAATAATTTAATAGGTAATACGTACCCGGAAACAAGTTGGCTCAAGTAGGAACAGAAGGATATACAAAAGTTAGCAAGGAAAAGGTGTATAACCAAGAAACATTAGCTAGTATATAATCGAAAATTGTGTATTGTTAGGCAGGGTGGCTTAGTGGTTAGAGCAACAGATTCCGAAGCAGACGTGCCTAAGTTCGAGTCCTGTCTGTGGAAAATTCTGGACAGTACGTAATGAGCTCCCCATAAGGAAGAAACCGGTCTAATGGATGAATTGTCTTTTGTGCGGCAGGGTGTCTCAGGGGTTAGAGCTACAGATTCCGATGCAGACGTGTCCAGGTTCGGGCTCTGTCCGCGACAAATTCTGGAAAGTACTTAAATGGTTCCCAATAAGGACGAAACTGATCTACTGGATGAATTGCCTTTTCAACATTATTTAATGCTCAGTTAATGCTGACAAATGCATGAATTTATTGGGACTGGTGTTTATATCAAGATCGCAAACTTGATTTAAATAAAAGGTATATAATTTCATATAGACACTTGCTGCTTACTTAATGACAACTCATCAGTAAGAGCCTATGCTACGCTCTCTAGCCATTGTATATTGGGTCAAGATGTTTTGGACATTTGGACTGTACAATCTCCTACACAAATATGCATACAAACAGTAATAATGTTGACATTATATTAAGTCTTCAGCAATGCGACTTTAAAGGCATTTCACTGCATGTTATATATTCCATACCGACGATGGGCGCCATCAAAATGCTTTCGAAAATAGGTTTCAGTTAACAAAAGTTGCGAGTAACAACCATTCTGAACACCTGTTACTCCACCAACGCCTCATATACTGGCATTGCCATTTCACTTTCCTCCTATTTTTGATTATTTGGCTGTTAAAATTTTGTATATGAATTATCAATGCCTTTAAAATTGAGTTAATAATACAACGTAGCTTAAGTATATTTCTTTCGCATTGATTCCTTACAAGAACAATAAAGTTGAATGTGCAAAGTCCTTCTTAGAATACAGTCCAACAACCAGATTTCCCTAGTTGTTACTCACCAACTTCCGCATCATTTATGTGTAAAATGTTAGCATGGCATTTCTGCATGTGGTTATTTTTCAATTAGTTTCGGGAATTGAACGGTGCGGTTGGGAGGATGGAAAATGCTAATTATTGGAATATACATATAAATTTTCTTTTTTTGCAGAGGACAATTTGATGGACAAGAGGATAAAATATCAATAAATATATGAATTTTATGCTAAAAGAATTTGGACGTCAAATCTAAAATAGATTTTAAATATTTTCATTATTAAGAAATATTTTTTTTAAACTGGGGGATGTATTGTATTATGCATGGTCTTGGCAAGTACAACGATGGTTGTGGGCCACCAAACGCAAATTGGAATTCAGCAACCACCATGGAGGAAGTCCAACCTAGATGATGAAACCGTAAGGCCACCCAATTTAAATATTGAACGTATACAATCAGTCGATAATATAGGAACAGCTTCAGACATTTAGCTTGAGCCAATGCAGGAACAACCTAGCTCTGTATTGCACAGGGGAATTTTTTACATTTATCGATAACTTACACGTTCAGAGTCGAGTATTAAGGTATTACCAATATTTTTGTTTTGGTGGCACTAACCTCGACCATTTAGTGCGAAGAAGCTGCTAAAGTATCACGAAGAGATAGCACTTACTCGATTATATTTTTATCGAATGAATGACATCATACCGATATACTTCTCAGATAATTAATTTAGTATAATACTAATAGTGCGCTATGAATGCTAAACGAAATGTTTTGCGAAACGTCACTTGGTTGTTTGGTCAACATTTCGACTCTAATTTTTGTGCACCTCAGTATATTAATACTGATAATTCGGGTTATCCAAGAGGATGCATCAGAAATATAATATTTCATTAGATAATTACGAAACACATACACACACACACACACACACACAATACATATATATATATATATATATATATATATATATAAGGTTAATGTTTTCGCTGGACTTGGCAATACTGTACTACATTTGCGCTTAAATATTTAATGGGAATTATGGGATATTAGCTTCAATGGAACGAAAATGTTAGTAAAACATAATTACCCAAATACTCGTCGTGAAAGAGCTGCGCAGTGCCAATAATACAAAAACTGTCACTCGTTTTTATAAAAGAAAGTAATTTGTGTTCATTACGGAATATGAAATAGTACAGTTCTATTTTGCTTTAGGAAATTCTTTTGTTATTTACCGATTTGGCGTTTTAGGCACGGAAGGTCAAATGTATTCATGGCCATAATAAAAATACAATTATGAACAACATTATCCAGAATAAATACTTGAAGCCAAGAAATGGAAGCGCTAGATGGGCAGTAAAGATAAGCTTTTGGAAGGCTGATTTTACAGGCTGCCTCTCTTTTTCATTTTTTTTAGGTTCATCAACAGCCTGGTCTTTTTACGCGAATAGGTAAGGCTAAGAGGAATCCAGGAAAAAGGCTATCATGAACTGAAAGGTTTATTGAATGGAGTGATGTATGCTTGCTTGAATTCAAGTCTTTTGTGCATGCCATTTACCTTATCCGTCAGTTTGTTGTTCGTTTTGTGAATGATGAATCGATCGCTAAATGGAGGTCGCTTAGTATGCTTGCACGCAACTATTTAGGCCTATTTCAGTCAGGATATGTTTATTTTCACCAAAGGCTTATCCTACACACACACAAACACACAAAAACAGGTATGTCGTTATTTCGTATATGTGTTTATATCTCCTACATGTATATGTAGCTATTATCCTACAAAACATTTTAGTGCATGTATATAAGAGGCAAGTTTACATAAAAACAAATTACACGCACACGTGTTAGTGCATTCCCTCATGAATGCAATCTTCATAAGACAGAAGTGTAATAGACAGACGTAGTGTGCGAATAGAATACGCTTTACTTTCATCCTGATTTTCTACCTCAGTTTAGGTGTCTGCCTCGGTAATTACGACTTCGTTAAAATATTTTTATTCGCCTGTAGGTAGTTGGTTGTTCAGTCGTTGTTATGGTCAGTTGGCCGATTAGTAGGAATGTTGTCAATTTCGTTTGTTGGTTGATCATTTGGCTGGTTGGTTGGTTGGATGGTGGCATGTTGCATTGATGCACTAGTGGCTGGAATGTGTGAATCTGTTGGGCTAATATGTTGGTTTATTGTTTCATTGGTTTGTTTTCATTGCTTATTGGCTAAAGTCACGCAGTGCTAGTGTTTTGCGTTTAGTAACTATTTTTATTCTTATGACATACCTGAAGTCCAATTCATTTTAAAATAAGGCCAAGACATCATATCATGCCTATGTTATCTGAACACCCACTAGGTGCCTCGTTGATGTAATTTCCCCAATCTCTTCTCATATTCCCAGGCCACTTATACAGATATACATGCTTATAACATCACAATCTATAAATCCATTCATGCATACATGAATACATGTTTAACTACGCTAATAACAACAAAAACACAACTATATATATATATATATATATATATATATATATATATATATATATATATATATGACAATACATACACAACCACAGACTATATGCATACATAGAAAAACGTTCACTGGCTTCACGGTGTAGTTAGAGTCACAGACTCCAATGCAGATATGCCCAGTTTCGAACTTTGCCCGAGGCAGATTCAAGACGGTTCTTGAAGAGTTCCCAAGAGGGACGAAACCGATCTACTGGATGAAGTGACTTACCTTACATTATATAATGCTTAATTTTGCTACACAAATATATATATATATATATATATATATATATAATTGGGAATTATGCTTACGTCAATGATCGAAGCCTTTATTTTTATGATATTCACATTAACATCAACAAGTAAAAATAAAATTTAATAAATACATACTTTTATATATAATTAGAACTATATTAACGCATCAATTCACACATGCCGACATACATATTCCTTACATATAAAAATTGAAACAACCAATCATAAATAAATGTCTCCATGTATGAATAAATAAAAACATACTTGCAAACACAATTGCAAAAAAAGGTTGTTCATACATACATACATGCATGCATCTATCCGTACATCCATTCATTCATTCATATATACATTAATAAATACATGCATACACACATACATACCTATATACATACATATCTATATACATACATACACACACTACATACATACATACATACATACATACATACATACATACATACATACATACATACATACATACATACATACATACATACATACATACATACATACATACATACATACATACATACATACATACATACATACATACATACATACATACATCGAATATGAAGTAAATGCAGTAAAGTATGATGCCCATTTTTCATAGAATAATTTTCACAGCGAAAACCGCTAAACTGTTCATTTATATATCTATGCGTTGTGACTTTATCTGCAAATCGGTTGTTTAGCTACATTCTAGAAATATTCAAATTAAGTCAAAACGCGTCAGTAAATGAAATTGACATTAGTTATATAATTTTATCCAGCTGTCAAAATATCTGGTTTTACGTGAAACTCTTCTTTAAGTTTAATTAAAATAATTATCACCGCCGGCATATACTTCATGTAAGTGAAATTCCTCTCAAAGATAGCTTTGTCATAATTATGACCTCCACTACAACATAACTAGGAAAATGAAATTCGTCAACATCATTAAGATGTGCACAAATCCATTGTCGAAACTAATTAATATGCCAGAAAAGAACAACCAAAATACAAAATAGAATTAGCGTTTTCTGTATTATTGCCATAAACGAAAAGTAAGAGAAAAAAGATCTTGATATAAACACCTTTATATGTACATACATTTTTCAGTATAAACTATGCATTTTATAATGTATAAAAGGCAATTCATAGACCGGTTTCGACCTTATTGGAAACTAGCTACGTACTGTCCAGAATTTACCACCGACGGGGCTCGAACCTCATTGTCTGCTTTGGAATCTGCTGTTCTATCCACTGAGCCCTTGTGTTAAAACAACAAATTCCGGTAAAAAAAATATTACCTATGCAACATCGTACTGGCCGAAATCTGATTTAAGCGAAATTCTAAGATGGCGCAAGATAATAGAAGCGATAACCTAAAGTCAAAACGATTTAGTGCTTGAAAAAGACGTAATTTACCTTGGTTTATGGCTTACGTATAACATTGAATAGGATAATTTTATATCTAAAAATATTATTTCAGTTAGACAAAATATCTGCCAACCCAAACTGCGGCTATTGGACATAGACACACTCGAATTTAAGCATACATATTCAACTTACGCGCGTCTTGGCCTGCGGTCCAGCACCATGCTCGAGTAATATGTTCAGTACGTCATGGCGACCCTCTTTGGCGACAATATGAAGGGGCGTGTAAGCGTCTCTAGTTACTGCATTAGGATCGGCGCCTGACTTTAGAAGTAAAGCGACTAAATCTGGATTTCCCTCTAAACAAGCGATGTGCAAAGGTGTTTGGTCATCCTATGTATGAAATAGGTAACAAAAAACAACAAAGACAAATAGTTATATGTACTTTATTACGGAGACCTACCGCATGTACAAGTATTTATTAAGCATTTAGTACCTAATAAAAAGTTAGTTCAAGTAGAATTAAAGATAAACATTATCATCATCCATAACTTACAGCAAGTTTTTGGTATAGCAACGAATATGCATATTATGGCCAGTACCATAATTAAATAAAAGACCATTGTCTTCGGCACGGTGGGGTTCAAACCATTAAAAAATAATTACCCCAGCCTCTCAACTGGACCCTACTAGTGATGGTAAGGCGCGGTGTAACCCAGTTACAAATATAACGAATAATAAGATCCAGTCATGGGGTTGCTGGTCTACTGCTTTTACGGTTCCATCTATCCACCGAAATTACCTCGATAGCCTGGCGATCAGGACATAAAATTGGCCTTCTAAAAAGAGCTCCGACTGTTGCAACCACCATTCTATAACAAGGTCCAATGATAATGATACATCTGGATTTCGTAGAGAAAATATTTTTGTTTAATTCTGCCACATACCAAGCTTGCAGTGGACTGAACAGAGGAAAAATTTAGTTATAAAGCTGTCCAGATGCTGATAGCTTCAGTCGGTCAAAAGTCTCATAGCAGAAAACTGGATTATAAGTATACGTAGTTTGAATATCTTTAATTTGTTGCTTCAAAAAATAGACTTTTCAACCTACAGTGGTTTGCATAAATTTACAACGTTTTCTGTAGCAGGGATGACACGTGCGGATAACTTTGCTAAAGCTGGTGTCGTCATATTCTCAATGAGCAAATTTGTTGACTGCCATTCAGCACGATCTTAAGTTACAGATCAAAATTGGCCCCGACCATTTTCGCGGTACTTTCAGAACGTATCGGATGGACGCTTCTGGATTGGAGTTTACAACTATGGATTCGTCTTAACTTTCTTTCACCATAAACACATGGCCAGATTATTCAAGATCAGTCAGGTAGCCACCAACAAATATTTGCGGCTACCTAAGCAAGGACTGCACCAGTAGCATAGTTGAACAAGGTAGAAGATAATTTAAAATCACATACAGTTGATTAAAGTGACAGCTGAAAATTCTCCAGACCAGATGGATATGATCTTCAGACCATTAAGTGTGACATACTCATACCATAGTTTAATAGACAAAAGAAATAAATGCACCGAAATATCGACCAAATGATGGATATTAACTGAAATGAGAAGAAAACGAATGGAAGATATCACCTCTCTACACCATCTTTAAACTTTTACAGTTAAAATCTGTGCGTAGGATTACACGATTACTATTCAATGAATGGATTTTTTTTCAAATCAATCTATTTTTGCTTCCATATGAAACTTATATTTTAAACATAAAAGAAAGCTAACAAAGTATAATCAAAATAAATCCTCAAATTTTCGCATAGATCCAAATTGACTAGTCATCGTTTAACGCAGACTAGAAGACAAGGATAATAATTTTAAAATTTTAGAGTTTTTAGAAGCGTCTCAACTAAAAAACACATAAAACAAAGGACGAGCGTGAATATACTCACACAGTACAGAAACCATCATGCATAAATAATGCATGAAACCGATGAATGTCTATAGATGCGCTGATGTTATCTGTCAGATATTTAGTTTATATACTTTCTATACTTACGGCCTTGGAGACTGATAGAAACAGGAAAATAAAGATGGCTCATGGTTTTGATTCACATTGGAATTAAATAATAGTAATTTTCGGATTGAAAAAACTTTTCCTAGAAATTCGCTCTAGCAATATAACCACGGCTTAAACTAAGTCAAATAAATGCAGTTATGCCCATCAGTGTGAGTGCACTATTTAGAGAACAATTACAAAGCGTCTAATGGTATCATTTTTAAGTGAGAAAGTGTGCCAGACACAGAACACAAGTTGTCAGCTAAGAAAATTCAGACTAAGTGTTTATACCAATTCTGCTTGATCGAACTTTGCAGAATATAAAAATGATTGAAAGGCAGAACAATGCCGGAAATTCCAGGCGACTGTCACCAGTTATTACCGTATTTAATTATGCAGAATATGCTAAAAAGCTGACTGAAATGTTAATGAAGTAGAATTATTGCTAAAGAGTGCCAAGTGAACACTCAATTATCATCGCTAGTTATCACCACCCGCGCAGCCAATGTCCGTTTAATCCAGGTAAGTGCCCGCTGTACTGTAAACAGAGAAATAAGTTTACGTATGTCCCTAACTCAAAATACAATTTTGCTTTTATTCAAATAAATTTCGTAGTCTAGTGGAATGATAGGTTTTTATGGCAAACAAATATTAGTTTAGCTAGAAACATATAAAATATTCACTATTATATTTAGTCAACTGGCACTCATAAAGTATGAATAAATGCATTGATAAATCCGTAGAGTTAAGTGCAGTAAGAGCCACGTAGTCGTACGACAACAAACAAACATCGTACACGTGTGTAAAATACGCACTGTCATTCAAATGTGTGTCTGCGCATTCCCAAGAGGTTAACATAACTGGTGGATTCTGCAACATGTAGCTGCATTGAACAAAGTTTTCCGCTTCATAGTTAGTGTAGTTTTATTTGCCTATTGTAGAAACTTAAAATATTGTCTACTTTGAAATTCAACAGGAAGCCAGTCCTCCACAAATAAACTGTTGATTCCTTGCGGTAATAATAAATGTTCAGACAATTCAAACAATGTCAGTAATTCCGGCAGATGGCCAAATTTGTAAAAAATGCCACCAAGAAATCAAGTAAATTATCAGTTTTTGTCGAAATTAAAAGCTTGCCGTTAGCGTTCGGCGCATATGCTCAACTTCCACAACTATCAATTTATACAATAAAACCACCTTCTTCGTAGCATATGGAATAAGATACATTTACAAAACTGAGTGGCCTCACCTCAATTAAGCTGGCACATGCGATACAGGATAATGCCGTGAATGATATCATTAAGAGTTCTGAATTGATGATAATTGCTTATAAGCTGTAAAAAAGATCCAACCAGGCATAATTGCACTGATCGAGAGGAAGATTAAACCCCAAGATAACTTTAAGTAGACACAAGTCTCGTTGTTTGAACAGCCGTACAACAAGCTAAACTTTCTTAACAATCATCCTTTGTGATAGTGGTGATATCATCATCATCATCATCATCATCATCATCATCATCATCATCATCATCATCATCATCATGTCCAGCCATACAAAAGTCAAAAGTGACTAATATTTTACTGCCATATAACCATAAGGAGTGAAAAATTATATAAATGAAAACAGAAATAATATATCAGACAAATTATTATTGAGATTTACGAGAGAGAGAGAAGGAATACCTAGTTACTATGAGTAAATTTATTAGGATAACTCACAGAAATGAGGCAACTAAACCTCTCCACAACACCATTATGGCCAAGTAAGCATTCGGGCAAGGCAACATCAGCAATACAGCTTCCTTGCGGATTTCACTGTATCACGTCATAAACAGTGATGATTACAATTCTTTAAATCATGTTTGCGAGCTTGATATAAACATTATAACCAAGCAGTCGCAAAACATAGCATTTAAATCAAGTACATGTAATTTACAAATTTCTTTGGATGAGGAAAACAATTTTCGGTTGAATACTTGATTTCGGATTGATTGACCTTATCTTTGCTGCTTTCCGCTTGGTTAAAAAATTCAATAGACGCTTATTTAAGACCTACAAATCTGATTCAAATAATCATAAGAACATAAAGGAATACTGACTGATAAGCTGACCATCGGCCTTCCATCCTCTAACGTAAGATTGATCGTTCATAAACTTAGTCGGCAGCACTGTATAGCACGATATAACCATCAATCTTATTTTATATATTTGTTAGATAAAACTAAGCTTTGTATAAGGTAGCATAGGCATTTCGTCTAGTAGACCGGTTTCATCCTTATTAGAAACTCAAATACTGCCCAAAATTGCCGCGACCAGGGCTAATTTGTTTCAGTCTGGCTCATATTCACCACGCCATCCTGCCCAATACTACACAGTTTAAAGTGACATATATATATATATATATATATATATATATATATATATATATAATGGAAATGGTATTTTTATCAAGGCCACAATATTGATTTAAACCGTTTTTGCCTCCACCAACGCGATAAAAATGTGATTAATATCTAAACAGTGTGATTCGCTTTCAATCAGCTCGTTTTCCATTTTGGATTGTAGACTATCAAGCGAATAGAAAATACGACATAACGAATTTTTAAACGCCAATTAGAAACAGTACAAAGCGAGTCTTAGTGAGTTGTACCAGCAATCTGAAAACGAATCATAAAAGTACTGAAAGTATAAATGCATTCCAGTTAGGAAAGAAAATTTTTATTTGTACTTTGAATTGATAAACAGAACGTGTGTTCAAGCATAAATCTATAAAATACGTATACGTGATAAACAAAACTTCACTGATGGTCCAGTGGTTTGTACTTCAGGTAATCTTCAAAGGAAATGCTAAATTAAGAGAAACGAAAAAGGCAAAATTAGACGATATTATCTACTCAATATTGGAACAGGCCTTTCATGATGAGTATGCTTCACTCCGCTTTGCTATTCCCCGAGCCGTTCACCGAGGAAGCTCAAAGACTTTAATCGCACGCTTACATATGCCTACCTGTAGAGGAGGTTACAGATGTCACGGAACTGAATCAAGAAGAATTGCACGACACATTTCGGGCCTATCACATAGTAGGTTATTGCAACCAATTTTGTAATACAGTGGAATTTATCTCTTTAAACTGACTGTGTACTTAAACTTTACAAGCAAGCACATGTTTATTACGCGCAAATAGCGCAATGCATACAACCCAAAACAGTTAAAACTTTATGGTACACTACCGTTAGCAAAGCTAATAAGATATTTAGTTAGACATAGGAACCTTTTCTTTCTTCTTTTCTCATCTAGTATCTACAAATAAATATATACAAAATAAGAGACCAATGGATTGCGTGTATCAACTTCAGTTCAGACAAAATACCAGAACATTCTATTTCCGCCTGAATAAATCAGGCTGCAGTTGGATTATTCAGAGAGCTTCATGTTCAACTAAGATCGACTTCAAATATTATTTATCAATATACGTGCGCAAGATGTCGATTAACTTACGTAGGCCGATCGACCAGACGTGGATCACCTGCAGTTCAGGCTCACTGTTTTAGGTTATCCAGTGAAGTATTTTTTTATTATCATGTGCATCTTATGCCCGGTGTAGTCACTTGCATTGAATTGCTGACTAACCGAATATTTTTCTACTTTGACACTACAAATTTAGATCAGTCCACTTACGCAACTTCACACTCTTACGATTCTAGATGATATTTATATGAACAACATAAAAACAAATGTGTTCAAATCCATAATGGAGGACAGACAGCTATTCTGAAGACAATGGACGCAAAAATCTTGTTTGGAACAACAAGGACCAGATAATTAATCTAGTTCCTGCCGCAAAACATTTTTCGTTTTAAGCTATGCAGGTGTATATATATATATATATATATATATATATATATATATATATATATAATCCACATATGGTTAAAACGTACATGGCACCAACACTATGGTTGCCGGGTCATTGCATGGTGCCAACACAATGGATTTATGGATATGCTAAAGTTCACCGAAATTGAGAATTACAACTACTTTTGAACACCAGTTACTCCAGCAAATCCATGTACTCTGGCCTTGATCGATATCATCTCCATCCTTCTCTCACTCTGCCACTCTTTCTTTCTCTCTCTCTCTCATATATATATATATATATATATATATATATATATATATATATGTGTGTGAGAGAGAGAGAATTTAAAGCTCGAAAACGAAAACAATTAACTTATGTCATGAAGACTTGTATTGTTGATTTGCACTGTGGAATCACGTGATTACCATTGCAGTTTAATGAATCATAAGATTCCATTAGGAATAGTATTATAATCATGGTTTAGTTCTGTATGTTTTAGACTATAAATTAGAGTCATTATAATAAAGTAAGCCATGGTAAATCATGGCTAATTTTTATCTGCATGCTTGCGTGTACAATCGGCGTGGTAGTTCATTGGAGTATATTCTTTGAACTGGTATAGTTTATGCTAAATGCAGTCGCCTTTGTTTATCTGTTGAATACGCGTATGCTTATGCTATTTTGACGTTTCATCCTTGGCTTATCGTTGTTACGCACTTGCACAATTGTTCTGTCTTCGGATGGTCTGTCATTCCGTTCTCTCGCTACTTCAATTACTCTCGAACTCTACGGTAAGACCGTATTGTGTGTAGCATCTGGTAAATATACCTTTTCTAATGGTAAGTGCATCGATAGGAGTAGCGCTTATTTTGAATTATTTATAGGTCAGTTGGCTGTTTGAATTTAACCCCTGACAGCTTTCTTTCGAATATGTTTGACCAGTGAGAGCTTGTGGATTTGTAGCTGCACTATTTACTACAAATACTGCTGCATTATTTTCTTTCTGCTCGGAGACATTCTGGTATTGAGGATGATTCAACTGCTGATAATGATGTCCTTATAGGTCTTGGTTCTGGTTTTGTACCTGGTCTGAACTAACTTTGCTATGATGTGTTTATTACCGCCAGGTTTTTAGTAGTATAAATCGTGAGCCAATTAAATTGGATAATATGCGAGTGAAAAATATGTACGCTAAGACCCGGCTCTTATTGTTTAGTAAATATTGAAAGAAGTCTTTCTGACTTCGCCCAATATGGTACTGCAAATGCTGTTCAGTCAACTTCGTGGCCTGTATTGATTATGTGATCTGCAATAACTGGCTTTCCTACTGGTACTATACCTCTGCTTGTAAGTTTCAATGTGAAGCGTTGACTGATTCGATTGATTTGCAAAATATTTGTCCTGCCTATGTAACTTCTAATACAACTGCATAGAAACTTGTAGCTGATTAGCAATCGGGCTGACAATGGAGATTGACATTAAGCATCAACTTCTATGATATGTCGTACAAAAATCATATTTAACTTTTTATTGAGAAAATTAGCTTTTGTTACCCGGTCTAGTCTTTTTATGATTGCTGCAAAAAAATCATGCCGAGTTGTCTGTTGTAGGATGCGTATTGGCCTACATGTTGCCTTCTAAAATCATCATCAACATTATCATGTACAGCAATACAAAAGCCATTAGTAATTAATGTTTCAATGCCGTATAACCATAATAGTAACAAAAAAAACAGTATTTTTAGACACAAAAGATATTAGATTTATGAAGGAGAGGGCCTAGATAATACACTGAAATGATGCAAAATAAATCACTACACAACACAATTATGGCCAAGTCAACTTTAAGGCAAGGCAACATCGGCAATACAGCAACATTTGCAAACTGTTTGAAATATACATTCTTTCCTAATACTTCTTCCAGTTGAAAGACCTCTTCCTCCAGTTTACATTCAGAACAGATCTTCCTCACAGAATTGGATAGCATGTTTGCCAAATTCTACTTTTAGAACTTATGTAGTCAACTTTTAAAATGAATATGTTGGCCCATGTATGTTGATTTCTTGTTTAGAGCTACAGCAAGACGCCCATCGTTTCGTTGAATTCTTTTTATACCAAAATAGAGCAATGTGTTAATGGGCTGTTCCTCAATTGTGAATTTTATACCGCTATTTACTATTTTCGTTATTTCCAGTAACTTTTCCAAATAAGCTGTGTTGGGCAAGAAAAGGAGCAAGTTAACCACATACCTTCTTTATAGCTTGCAGTTTTCCATAATGAATTTGTATTTATTTGTCGCAAAACCATTCCTTAATGAAAGTATGGTCCTTCAAATGAAACATGTAAATTTCGTGTACATAATCTCAGTAGGCAAGTTTGAACACTCCTTCCTCATCAGCTCGCTTGTGATTAATGAAATTTATTTTAATGAACTGTTACTAAAGAGCGATATCGCATCAAGAGATGCCAATTTAGCAGCAACATTCTTATCTCTTTTTAAATCAAGTATATATTTCAGTACTGAATACAGCCGATAACATAAATATGAATAATAATAAATTAATTAAATAAAAGTAGACGCGTCTAAACGAGATTGTTTTCTTGCTTTTCTCTGTTTTCCTTCTTCGGGAAATAATGTGTTATATCCTTGAGAAAGAAACTCCAAACGTTGGGTTGGGTTTACGAAAAAGAGCTTCATAATTGCTATAGAAAAATCAATTGTGGCAAAAATCGGCAGAAATGACTTAAGTATTATAATCAACTGCAAGATGGGTTGACTGCCACAACAATGAATCTGAAAACAAATACACCCCTTAGTAGATGTCAGGACTGTCAATGCGAGTCTGTCGCAGAGCCGTAGAACCCGTTTACTCAATATGGTTGCGGTACCTAGCATAACGGCAGTATTGATTGACAGAATGAATAAACAAGCAGAAAACGGTTTACCTAAGTGCATAGAAAAATATAAAATAATTAAGTTAGTTTAAAATAAACTCCGAAACGAAAAAAATCCTGAAAGAAGAAAATGAAATAGCTGTGAAGCAGATGAATTTGTTGAAGTGAACTAAAGAATACTACCCGGCAAACTAGCAGAACAACGTTTGGCAAAAAAATATTTAACTAATAGCTATTTTTACTTTTAAGGATCGTTCAAAGCTATTACAAATTTTTCTTTTGCAAGGTTATTGCCTTTAAACACGCATTTCGGCTACCAGCCGATAAGGTCACAGTCTGACAGTTAGTGTACGAAAATTAGAGCTCGAGGCTAAATTACATTATGATAAGTATTTTGCCATCCTTAAGATTGTTATCTCGCATAAAACTACAAAATCAACAGAAAACAACATAGTTTATTAAAAATCCGGTTTTTTCAACAATGGTCAACTACTGATAATTAACAAAGAGCATGGGAACAAATGTGCACAAATGAAATGAATAAATATTAAATACTTCTGATGTTATATATATATATATATACATATATATATATATATATATATATATATATATATATATATATACAAGTATAATATTTAGTTCAGCCATTATTATGCACTGGTAATTTTAAGAGATAAATCATGCGTGGAATTATACATTTATTATAAAGAGGGCATGAACATTAAGTTAAAAAGACCATTGTCTTTTCGACAGGACTCAACTCGACTGTACTATCTGATAATTTATATAAAAAAATTATTAAATATAGGGGACAAAGTTGGATTAAGCACACATAATACGACAAACAGGAAGCGGGAAGCGTGTATGCTGGGAAACGCACACACAAACAATTTCCAGTTTGTATTCAGAATATGTACAAACTTATTTTTTTATTTAGCTGAGGATTAAGAATGTTGTATAAGACAGTCTTAGTTGGACGTAATTCATTTTCGTTTTTAGCTTTGAAAAACGCTTGGCGACACGCCTTTTTTGGTGGGATTTTTTAAGTAATGTATTCAGATATTGCTGAAACGTCCCCCTCTATGCCAGCCGTGTTTAGTCTAAAGTGATCTTGAAATCATTTCGTTAGTAATCGGCCAGTTCTGACTACATAGCGCACTTGCATAAATAAATAATGTTGGAATGTTCGATTACTGGATCGTTTACATTTCTTTAGCAGGCTGTTGTTCATCCAAGAAACGAAGCTTGATTGTGATTTCAAGATAAACTTACCGGAATTTTAATAATACGGTGATTATATTTAATAAACACCCCATTTCCCTCATAGAAAGAAACCCAGAATGATAATTATGCTTATGGTTAGATTTAATAAACATCCAATTTTCCTTATACAAAGTGTGACCCAGAATGAATATCATGTCATCATTCCAGGAATATTGGAAATAATCAGAAGTAGTTTCGTTCTTTGCTCTGATGCTGGGCACAATGAAGACTGATATAAGGTACTAGGGTACGTCGGGGTCAAGCTGGCATGCCTAGTAAATTACCCTATATGAAGATTGCCAAAGCTGCAAAATTCTTGAATTTTAATGTGACGATGAGCAATGGAACCAAATTGCTCACCGATGGTACTAAAAGGCTATGGAGAGTCAATATATCTTGAGAAAAATTCTGCCTAACTGTGAGTTGCAAACTATCAATAGGCCATTCTATCCATTTTGTCTTAAACTAACCACTTGGTGAAAATATCGATGGCTTTAATTGTTAATACTCATTGTTAATTATTAATAATAGCATCAATAAATAATCGAATTGAGTACCAAACAAAACACGGAAAGACGCTTGAAATAAGCATTCCGATTCCGAATTGGTTTACAAAATTTTCCTAAGGCAGCTGCAGCTAGGCCAATGCTTATAGCAGTCTACAGAAGATCCGATGCTTTTTAGAGTCACCAGAAATCCTAGGCAAAATAATTTGTTTACCAATGGTAAAAGGACACCATTCAGCAAAATCTTAGGATCTAGATTAAAATTTGCAACAAAGACACCCTTCGAGGCGTATAGCTTCGGAAAGAATTAGATGAATACTCTGACTGCAACTAATGGCTCTCTGGAACTCTTCTTTCCTTTGTCTCGCGAAACCGCATCGGCAAGGTATACAAAGCCAACTAGGAGGCAACTATTACCTATCACCACTCCTGTATGTGATGAAGTGACCTGAAGAAAGACAGAATTTAAAATTTTGGACTCAATGAGACTGACTTGTCGAAAGCCAAAGTCAAAAGCAAAATGTTCAGAAATATTTACTAGTTCAAATAAAAGCGGGACAGTTATTATAACTGGTTACAAGCAATCGAACTATTTTTTCTAGGAAGCAATCTTTCAGACTACGTAGCAGCCTTTAATGTACATATATTGGCTTCACTTTGAACTTCTTGGCTGTATGCTTAGGCAATATAAGTAAACAATGTTTCGTTATTATTTTCTCCAATATATCCAAACTAGTTTGTCTTGACATCGTCATAGAAATTGGGAGGCAGTCATTCTAACTTAATAAAATGAAATTGACCAACGGTTGAAACACATTAGCCGACATTATAGGTCAGACCTTAAGGACGAGCCGGTTATAGAGTGATCGAGTAATTTGTGGTAGTTCAACAAGCGTTTATTATTAAAGTAGGTTC
Organism: Eudiplozoon nipponicum; assembly: GCA_029291075.1. Taxonomy (NCBI): domain Eukaryota; kingdom Metazoa; phylum Platyhelminthes; class Monogenea; order Mazocraeidea; family Diplozoidae; genus Eudiplozoon; species Eudiplozoon nipponicum. The sequence goes on along the minus strand of JAQBSW010001416.1, from coordinate 22,230 downwards.
GTAAAATTAGGCATTGTCAATTCTATCGAGATTCTCTAAACTAAGCGTCAGGATCCTACTAACTATGCGTTTAATAATACTTGTAAATCTATTAGTCGCCAAATTAAATACAGCATGAAAGCTTATTTTGAATCCTCTTGGATAGGAAATTAAAGTTAGCTAAACCATAAATGATTAAAATAACAATCTAATACCTGATAGAATGTCTCGCCGTGAAAGGTGGGATAGACACTTCAAAGATCAACTTGCTTGGGCATATGCATCAGGCTCGATCCCCGAAAGTATAATTATATCAACTACATGGAACTCTAATCTCGAACAAACAGAGAAATGCGGAATTCAAACTTATCTCGTAAATAATGCAAAACTGCAGATCCCGGTGTGCTACCGACCTTATTCAAGTACGGTACGATTAGTAATAAGAATAGTTCTGTAGTATATAGATCCCCGTCCACTGAGGACGTCGTTAATAAAGGTTTATATATATATATATATATATATATATATATATATATATATATATATATATAAATCTAAACAGCCTCAACTATGTGATTTGCTCACCTTGCCACGAGCATCCACTGCGGCTCCATGTTTCAGCAGAAGACGAGCCACTGACGTTTTGCATTGTTTGGAAGCCAGGTGCAGAGCTGTTTCGCCACGCATGGTGCATTGGTCAACCGAGGCACCACGCTGCAACAACAATTGCACAATGTCAATGCTGCCCATAAATGCAGCCACATGCAGAGGACTTAAACCAGACTGTAACGATGCCATCCAAATAATCAGTCAGCAACAGAAAAAGCATTAGAGAAGAATAAATTTAAAACACAATTGGTTGAGACGAAAATATGCATAAAATGCAGACAGAGCAGTGATTTATAAACTCACCACATAATTTTAAATAAATATGAATGTTTTTCAAATGTATACTCCGTTTCCGTGACCATTGAAAATTATTTTAACTAGAGAATTTGAAAAAGATTTCAAAATGATTGGTGATTTAAAAGGCTATCCTATCTTGGAGATGCAGACATTCCCTGCTACACGCATTTTTCCAATCTAACACAATAAATAGCAGACCCTTGTGGAAATATTATTCATTAATCTCCTATGTAATCGGGAAGAAAACTACATACAAATTAGACGACATTATTAGTTTTCTAGCATGGCCATGAAGAAATGGTACAAATGCAGTATTAGTTAGACTAGTTAGAAAGCTTCAAACAAACACGTCAAAATATTCTATATTGTAACAGCAATACATCAGCACAAAAACTGCTGCTTCACTACTACATATGATATAGATAGTTGTTTGGGCTATATAGAGAGACTAGGTTGTCTATTTATAGTAAGGATAGGTGCTCTATCACCCATGGCTGACGAGCACCATGTGCTCTAAGCATGTTTGAAGAAGCTAGCGAACACTTTCATTCCTAATTGTGTTAGCGAGAGCAGGCAAAACACTTTTAGATGTTCCGGATGCATATCACGTTTATTTAGAACGCTAGAATATTAACCTTGACACTGTTCAAAGACTATGAAAAAGTTTGATTGTCAACTAGAATCAAATTTTTCCCGTTTTGATGAAAGGCGAGACACGAAGCTAGACGTTTTTAGATTTTTCAATGTGCAGAAAGCCGACTGATACACATGAAATAACTAATTGTCTTTCTCCAATGATGATCCCGAAAGACTAAAACACATCAAAATTTGTTGTTGACCATGTATTTCTACATTAGAATATTAACAGGTAAAAAATTCTGAATAAAACTCACGCCATAAACAATGGCGGGTTACATAAAAATACTAGTTTAATCAACATAAAATTGTCATTCAGTATTTTTATAATGGCCTAAAAATTTTATTTTAGATCTCAAAAAATTATTAATAGTAGTCATTTGTTAAAAATACATACACTCAAAAACATAAATTAGGATACCTCCGAACAATAGGCCCTATTAAACTCTGGGGACAAATGACTTAAAGACCAAGGATTTCAAATTGGACCACACAATAACCAATAGGGACAGCTAAGAGTCTACTACGCATAGGAAATCCAAAATTGTGGTCTAGTCAAATTAAAGCCTATTTTCTCTGGAAGTAGTGCGTGTTAGCCGAACAAATGGTGGCATAAGTCAACATAATTAACTGAAAATTATTAGTTTACGTTTAAAATAAAGAAATTTGTTATCCATTTCGTACCAGCAACGATCATGATAATACTGCCGATAAAACTTGTTAGATACCACCTGATGTTAAGCGTGAAATTTATGTAACGCTAGAAAAACTTTTAAAATCAAATAAGAGGTTTCAATTCATGTTATTAATGTATATATATATAATTCACTTTTTTGTTTATGTTTTGTTACTCCTTATACATATTTATATATATATGCATTACAGATGTGTCAGCTCTAAAGTTTCATCAAATCATTTGCTGCATGCTACCCATGGAAGGAAAAATGAACTCAAAACTGCTTACGTTCAAACACAAACGCAAATGCACGAATTCGTGCACAAGGTCATTTAATGTGAACATCCGAAAACTCAATTCGATGAATGTAAATAAGTATGCGCTTGTCTACTAAATCTGTTGTATTCATGCGTATGTGACCTGGTTATTCACTATGCTATATACAACCTTGATTATAATAATTATTATCACCGCCCGCGCAACCAATGATCGTTTAATTAAATTCACTATGTTGTTTCAAATAACCAATCAATAAATGACCACCTGTGACGTAGGCGAACGAGAAAGCAGTTAATTTCCGAAGGCAAATGTGATAAAACAGAAATCGTGTAAGCCATTTGTCAAGTCTTGTTGTGTAAAACCGAAATCGTTAAATCTACGTATGCAGAAACAGTTCCGATGGAATGGAATAACAAAAGAATTGACATAAACATGCATTCATATTTTAAGTCATTAATGAAATAATATCTCCATTAATTTGAAACAACCTAACATCAGAAATAAGAATACGTCTACTATAGGCGATAGCAAATACAGTCAGCGACAAATCATCAATTACGGGCCTACAGATTCCTGTTTTCAGTAAAATACTTAGCTTTTAAACATGACCAAGGGCACAAGTAGGCTTAATAAATCGTGTGGGAAATAGAATTATCTAAGCTGACGAAGACAATACGTTGATTAGTAACATTGGAACGAATATCATGGTGCAAATATTCTTAATTACAATTGCATACACATTATAGATACTACAACAAGCGCCATCTGATTTAAGACAGTCACACAATATATACATATATATATATATATATATATATATATATATATATATATATATAAATCGCCATTTTTTTAGGAATAAGTGTATACCTAAAGGCCAATGACATATAACTCCGTACGCTCACATGTCCACAAACAAACAAATACATGTATTCACACATAAACGGAGATCTAGATTTACCGTACAACAGATTCCAGCGGAGAATTAATATGCATATATTACCTATCCCCAGCAAACAGTAACAACCGTAATATATTTAATTGAATGGTGTCGTGATTACTGCAAAAAGTCGTAACTGATATCGATCAGGGTCAAAGTGTATGGATTTACTGTAGTAACAGGTATTCGGAATTAGTTGCAATTCTCAATTGGGTGAAATTTAGCATACACGGAAATCTACAGTGTATGTACCATGTATAGAGTGAGTATAGGACGTAATACCGGATCCCAATGATGAGTCGAAAATAAGCACGAAACGAATGTGCACATGACATTATACTTTCGGTTCATGCCGACTTTGGTTTACCATTCAGTTCAGATTTGAACTAATTTGTTACTAGGTGCGCAACACCTAATGCATAACAGCATAAAGTTTAGATCTCAGCCAAAAACATTACCTAACTGATACCGTAATAGTTATCAGAAATGATGATGTCATCCTTTATGTGGATTGTCACCAAAACAACATTCTTCAACTCATGTCTCATATTCCTTCCTCAACATTCAATTTACTTGTAGTGCACAGTACACCAACCAATCGGCTCTATACAGGGCAAAAGAAGGTATTAAACGCTTATAACGTTCTAAGCTAATATTGTTTTTAAGCTTAATATGATCTTTAAAATAACTACGGTACAAAAAGCGAATATGCCGCGGTTCGAGTGCAGGTCGCGAAAATTCTGGCAAGAACTAATTCCAACAAGGACGCAACATGTATTCTTGATAAAATTCTTTCGCTAACTTACGCAATTTTTAATAACAACAGATAAATATATATATATATATTGTGGGTGTGTTCCTTATTAATTATCCAATGGGAAAAATATTTAATAAATAGGAAGAAAATTAATTTGTGAATATTTTTTAATAATATCATGCCAAGAACAATTCGATAAAGCTAAAAAACAAAATGAATATGCATTGTTTTCAAAAAGAATGAATGAAAATATGTTTAAGTTGAGTGTAAAGTTTTGGTTTGCATTGGCGAGTTTTTTTAGTGTGTCATTATGTTACATAGTTTCTAGTTGTCTGACATGAGGTCACTTATTTAGTGCCAACTAGTCGTCTATCCAGGCTTAGCGTACTATGTTTTCAAAGAAAATGTGCACATTTATTTCTTATGCAGATTCTTTTGCTTATTTATTTCTTTTAGTTCGCCAGTGCCAGAGTATGCGTATTTTGTTATAAAAGTATAGCTTCTGTTTTTTGTCAAACACGTAATCTTTCCTTTCTTCGCGAAATATTTGTTTCGAGCCTGCCCTTTTCCTAATCTATTTTTTTTCTCTTTTTTGTTGACGTCTGTACATATGAGATTCAATGTGCTTGCTAAATATACTTCTTGCTTCTATTTATTCGCGGTCAGACAAATACAATATTGATTATACAATTAAACAATAACTAATAACGCAAGTAATGATAGAAATTATTTAAATCAACTTTGAAAACTTAAAGTAAACAAAAAATCAACAGTATTTACACAGTTGAAAGACAAGAAAACTACCGTTAGTTACACGTACTAATGCGTTGCGACTTTCCATGATCATCATCAGTGTACGACGGCAAACTGATTAGAGAGGATCAAACTGCAATGCGTATATCAGCTAAGAATAATTATAAATGCTGCTCCCACTTCTAATAAACTCGCACACAGCACTTCACTAGAAATGTCAGCTGCAAAAGTTATATGCAGTCACGAACATTAATTTTCAGTAGTTTTCGCTACATGAATATAAGATATGAAGTTAGACAATCATTGATTGCGCAATTATTGATAAAATTTCTTAAAATCAAGTTTGCGAAATCGAAATAAACTGGTCATATAATCAAAATATTTTAACTAACGTCTCCGGTCTTTAAAAAGCATGGTCGTAAACATTTTAAACAGTAATGAAGCAATTGTATAGACGCCGTCGAATGCAACATTCGCAAAAACTGAGAAAAGAGCAGACAAGAAATAGATATGTCGCGAAGCAAGGTAAGAATACGGGTTTGACAATAAACAAAAGCTATACGACTATCACAAAATACGCATACACAAAAATTGTAGACAAATTGAATAACTCGTTAATATGAATCATAAACTGTCCACATATGTAACACGACCGCGGAAAACCTGTTTCGTAGACCGAGACCAACTTATGTTTCCGGTTATCCTTTCCTTCAGGTGGAACCTATTTTTAATCTCTTACGACCCGATGTTCTAATTATCCGCCATCGATCTGTCATTATTTCGTAGACCGAGACCAACTTATGTTTCCGGTTATCCTTTTCTTCACGTGGAACCCATTTGTAATCTCTTATGACCCGAAGTTCTAATCATCCGCCATCGATATGTCATTATAAGACAGAAAACATGTCCCCTGGGGAAGTCTGATAGCAGGACTTTTCAATCAGTATAAGCTAAACATTGGGTCAGGTAGCAAAAGCAATTCATTCAGTAGACTGGGTTCCTCATTGTGAACTTTTCGAGCACCATACAGAAATTGCCACAGGTGGGGCTTTAATAGGCGTATATTTGCTTCAGACTATTATTATCAACAGCGCCACCTGTGTTGCACACTGCATGCTATTTTCTGTCAAATATTAACGTATTTCATGATTAGCCTTTCATTCTGTAGCATCCCTTTCGACCTAAAGTTCTAAATAGTTACTTCAAATTTGTCATTATAGGACAGACACCACACCACTTGAGGAAATGATATCTAAATGCAGATTTATCACAGGAATTTTATAATGTTTGTCAGTATAAACTAAACATTGCCTAAGGTTACAAAGGCAATTCGTCCGGTGGATCGGCTTCGTCCCAATGGGTACTTGCCAGAATTTGCCGCTAGGCTTGTACTGGACCAGATTTACTTTAATGTCAGGGACTCTATCGACTGTGCCATTCATGCCACATAGCACACATTATTTCCAGCTATATAGAAACTTGTGCTTTTTGGGCAACCTTTCCTTCAGATAGAGCATTTGTAGCATCTCTTTCGAACTTAAGTTCCAAACACTCCAAATCTGTAAATGGTACCAACTCCAATTATGAACACCTGATTTCTCAGAAAAGCCAAATACACTGACGTCAATCGACATTAATCAATACACATTGTTCTTAATGATGACGTATAATATTAAATTATTCTTGGTTTTGGAAAGCACACTAGTAACACAACAATCTAATTCGCTTAACCTAACATATATGCATTTTTCTATTATCTATAGCGTGCCCAATAACATTAGTAAAAATAGGATCATAATAATATGCCAAATTCAGCATGAACAAACGGTGAAATCTCATGTACACATGCATTTTGTGCTAACTATCGATACATTAATAGAAACCGATACTAAACCTCAACTCCACTATATATTTTGACAAGAAATATCGGACAACTCGTGTATGCTCGGAAAGACTTACAGACGCGTAGTTGACGGTAATTTGGTTATTATGTGTAACCAATAAAACAAGATTGGTTTTTATCTTCAGTTCGCAAACTTTGTCTAAAGATATAGCATAATTGTCTCAACCCACTAAAGCGTAACAAATTGTCATTTTAATGATGGGGATTACCATATCTCTGATATCGGCAAGGTAAACAAATAGTCTTAATAAATGAAACGTTACATGCAAACTTAATAGAATTCGAACTCGTTGGCGGCACGATTGAAATTTCTACGTGATATTTTTATTAAATAATAAATGCAGTTAATAGGTTAGCACATTTAGTAACCAAATTCAGTCCAAAATCGACGAAAAAAACTTTACTGCAAGTTATCAAATAGTATCACACATAATAATGCACATTGCACAAGTTAGAGCGACAGAATGATAAAACAAGACATGGATGATTCATGTAAAGTAGATTAGGCCGTTTGTAGGATTTACACAATCTAGTTATTTTCTCGTAATAGACTGTAAACTGATATTATCATCATCATTGATAAGGTTGGGTTTATAATGGAAATCTTTCAGTTGAAATGAATGCAAGTATTTTGTTTTGGTAACCGAAGTCAGACGAACGACACATCTAATGCCACTGTTTGCACACTACCTCTGGACTCATTATTTGCTGCCATCATTCATTTATAAAACACGTGTGTGCATCTGTTAGACAAAAATAAAGATGATTTGTTTGAGCTAGATTATGACATTTTTTGTCTCTGCAATGTGGACGCACGTTTAGTAACTGACAGAAGTGGATATTTTCGGCACATTTGTGAGATACATTTCTCGGAGAAAGTGAAGTGTATTCTGGTTTGAGAATGATTTAACCTGAAGTAGCAAGTATAGAATTCAGAAAATCGACCATTAAATAACATTTGAATTCAAATTTGGACAACACGATATGTATAAGTTTTTGTGGAATACCATGCAGATAAACTACCAATACTACATCTTCTTTCAAGCATTGTTCTTATGTTTCTTGAAGGAATGTTTTTTGTGCGGTACTGAATTAATTGAAATTACCTGATCTGCGTTTTGACTAACGCAGCTTTCATTGTTCCAGTAAATTTCTTTTTTTTTCTTCATAATATTTCGATCTACCTTACCGTAGATCTTCATCAGATGCATTTCACGAAACAAAATGAAGATCTACGGTAAGGTAGATCGAAATATTATGAAAAAAGAAATTTACTGGAACAATGAAAGCTGCGTTAGTCAAAACGCAGATCAGGTAATTTGTTCTTATGTTTTTTTTACATCACAACTAATATTTCATTCCATAGTTTACTTTTTCCCATAGAATGCATCGAAATGTATTTAAATTACTGTCATTTAGCAAACGAGAATAAATTAATGCGTTGGCTTCAAGACCGGTATAGTTGTTCTTAAAAATTTTCTCATATGCCAATTTCATGAGATGCTTACTAGGAAGTAAGTTTTAATACCTCTCAGTTATCATAAACATCGACAACATACTGAACGAAAAAGAATACCAAATTCTTTAGTTTCGTATTTACACCCTATTCACAAGTTATACTTTGATACAAACACTAGTCCCACTATACACTACATTTTTCAGTATAAACTAAGCATTGTATGGGGTAATAAAGGAAATAAATCACTATCATTTTAAAAAGTTTAAGAAATGGATGAGTCTGAAAACGGGTCAAACTCTCGGAAGAAACTAAAAAAGCCAAACTGATCAGAACAAACTCCACAAGGCTGTATGGAAAACTGAAGGCTACCACAGCCTTAGGAATTCCTACGATGCGGCTCATTATGTCAATGATCAGCGCATGGCAACACAAATCAGAAAATTTCCTCTGCAAACAGCTACAACCAATAAGAAATTCATTAGATACACAAACTATCAAGGACTTTGTATAGTTAGCAGGCGAAATATAGAAAAAGAACCCATGACAATAGAATAGTCTCACTTGATGTATCATCATTGTTCACTAATATTCCTTTAAATAAAACGGATTTCTTGTTTGACCTCAATACAATTTTTCAATAAGCATGAACGATCTTAACGAAATAATATTAACATGGACATAAACGTACAATTAACTTATTAGGGTAAATATTTCGGCAGTTCAATGAAGTTACACAGGCTGCGTTGCGCTTACCCTCGCTGATTCAGACATATACAATTTTGACCAAACGAACCGAAAAAATATAATCGATCAGTCAACATTTTTAGAATGTGAATTTCTAACTTTACCAATTAAATCGAAACACTTAGATGTGATTTACATACCCTTCAGCAAACAGCGAATCATGAAGATGAATGCTTAAAATCAATTTCCAACTCTCTCCGAATATTTCCTGGCTTATAAATTTGCATTTATTTGAGGTAGTACATAGGTAAAAGATGTAGCGCTGTAAGGAAGACCTGTCAATTATGAGATTTTTTAAACAGGGTAAATGACCAATTTAAAACTGTCCAAGTTATATTATTATTCATTTAACAAACCCTTTATATCAAAATAAAAACACCAGAGAAAAGCATTCAGATGTTCCAAAACAATATATTGTCACAAATCAACAAATCTAGCATACAACAAAATTAGACCATCCGCCGGATCAGGGAAGCATATCAATGTGACACGATAGACAACATTCAGAGCAAAAACTGTTTGTGCGTGCAACACTTGAAAAAAATCGAAAAATTGGTGGAATAAGAATTCAATAATCGAACTCAAGCATTACAAGGATATACAGCAACAAACACATCCAGGTGCTCACACACGCACACACCCAAACTGCACACAATAACGCAATCAGCAATAAACACGAAATTAAATAGAAACATCGGTAAGATCACTGTTCAAATAACAGCCGCGGAATTTCTGACTTTTATGTACTGGATGTCTAATGAGAACGCAACCAGGCTAGTTGATGAATTGCATTTGCATACAGACAACGGTGTTGACGTGGAGCAACTAAAGAACAGTTTCCATCAATACAGGAGAGAGTGATGTTCAACACAACAAAACTGAACAAGTGAATAAAAAAGCATTGGTATGTGCGGGCAATAAAAGAACACTAGGTCGCTTATTCATCGAGCGGCATATCATTTTGATTTCAAGCTGACTTTGTCCAGATTTTGTTTTGTGTAGAGGTGTACGTGACCTCATTTCTGTGTGTTGTCTGGTTAGTAATTTTCATCCTGGCTAGATCCAGCTTTTCAAAATTTAACATTTTCTACTCTTCAAAATTTTGTCTCAAATTATTTTTGCCACTATTATTATCGATATCAATTCTACTAATACCATTATTATTAATATTAAAAATAATGTTGTTTATCACGGTTATGCAGCAGTGAAGCAGTCGTTTGTAAATGTTGCGGCATTTCCTTTTGGGATAAAGATAACGATGTTGACTGTGATGATAATTATATTTGACAGCGAGAGAAAATACGCCTAAGGCACTCAAATTCAAATATTGTGGAGTACTCACGGATAATAAATCCATGCACAGGAATAGAAGTGTTTTCAAGCAGCATTCACCACGTAAACGCCCTTAAAATACGCACCATGTGCTCAAAACATAAAATCTAGACTAACATGGGCGTTAAAAAGTTATGTACAGGCAAACAAAACACTTAAATAAGAGAATTATGACTTCGTATTGAAGAAAATAGCGTTCCAGCAGAAATATTAAATGGAAAGAGATAAACATTGGAAAATATGCCGAAAACCAAGCTATACAATCCCCACGAATAATACCTTGTTTTAAAGCCGAATAGCATTCCATAGATCGAATTCTACATCAATAGAAGCATATCTACCTTCGGATTACCTAACCCTTCAATCGAGGTAGAATTAATGATTAGTAATTCAAATCTGATGCTCCAAATCCTACTTCAAACAAAAATTTATAACAAAAAAACATTTCGCTAATGAAAATTTTCTTATAAAAATAGTTTTAAATATACTCAGTAAATTCCGTACGCTTCCAAAACGATACATTGAGATATCTCGACTTTGAATGCCTATTCCTAATCTCATGATGAGATAGAATGTCTCGACGGTCCTTAGAATGTCTAAAATAATATGATGCTATTGCATATTTTTGTGCATTTTCCTGTTGACAGAAACATTTTTTAGGTTTGATATTTCTATTAACCCTGAGGGCTGCCTTCTTAATAACCGCACTGGGTACAATAACACATAACCAAAATTACCAGCAGAAATTTACACATTTATGTTCATATATATATATATATATATATATATATATATATATATATATATATATATATATATATAGTTGCTGTGTTATTAATCTTTCTATACAAAACTTGACAAATTTTATGCGTACACATTATATCGCCTTCATGCAGATACAGAAGAGATACTGCGTAAAACCTAAATTAAAGATATATATTTCATCAGTGAGTAATACATCAGTTCGTATGTGTAAAAATCGCTAAACTGAATTTAACATTAACTTAGCTTATTGGTTACAAACCAATAAGTGAGATGACAAATAAAAAAAAGTTCAGCTTTAATAGTTCACGCAGTTCTAGTCAGTGATTTTATTTTTTATTAAAAAGAGAGCGATTTTGAAGAAGACAAACAGCGAGTTTGGTCGAATTATTGGCAAGCTAAATAACTTGGGTGTTGCCAACATCAAGACTCAACAAATTTAAGTGGACACCATGCGTAAATAATGACAGACGCTTTTTTCAGTAATAGTTTTACCATGTCATGACTTTAAGAATGCAACACAAAATTGTAGCGATTACTGTGAACGAGTACTCTTTCAACTCACCACACTTACATGCCGAAAATTGCATCTAATAGGACGATCAATACATAGCCAGCAGTGTATCATCATCATCATCATCATCATCATTTCCAGCCACAAAAGTCAAGTGACTAATGTTTCACTGCCATATAACCATAAGGAGTGAAAAAATAGTGAATTTAGATAAATTATTATTGAGATTTACGAGAGAGGGAGAGGGGTAGAGAGAGAATGAAAACCTTGCTACTATGAGTAAATTTATCAGGATAACTCACAGAAATGAGGCAAACTAAACCTCTCCACAACACCATTATGGCCAAGTTAGCATTCGGGCAAGGCGACATCAGCAACACAGCTTCCTTGCGGATTTCACCGTATCACGTCATAAACAAACCGAACCTCGCAGCTAACTTTGCCCTACTAAGAAAAGAAAGTTACGAAGATGATTCTACTATACATCTGCAACAAGATCGCCACTGAGCTCGATTCGCTGCCATATCGCTAAGGGTTTCTAACCAAGAACTGTGATGTGCAGACGAGTGGATCCTATACTACCCAATTTAGATGTAAGTGACTTTAATTGTTTCTGCCATGTCAAAATCTGCCCACCTTGTTTCTTACGCCAATTTGGTGCTGGATGAGAGAACAGAGCTCTATTGGGCAATCGGAATGAGGGCATACGCAAAACGTGACCGAGCCAACGAAGTTGATGGAGCCTTATTTGCTTTTCTAAAGACGAGCACTTATTGTCAGATCCAAAAATACGTCTACGGATGTCAACGTTAGTTATTCGTTGTTGGTAACCGACATGTGCTATACTTCTCAAACAGCGATGATCGAATGCCTGTAAGCGTCTCAGATCATCAACTCTAAGAGGCCAAGTTTCACTAGCGTATAGTAAGACTGCGCGTACAGATGCATTGTAAACACGACCTTTAAGGCAAAGTGAAATATTCGCGTTTCTCCATAAATGACGAAGGTTCGAGAAAGCTACTCTAGCTTTCGCGATCCGTATTCTCACCTCGTCGGACATATTGCCGACGTTATTGATAGAGCTCCCAAGATAAGTAAACCTGTCGACTATGTCAAGATCTTCATTCTGCAGTCGCAACGTTGGAGTGAGTGGTGGGTGATCCTGTAACAGTATCTTACATTTAGAGGGTGCGAATTTCATACCGAAAGACGGAACAACGTTTGATAATCTATTTAAGGTGGTCTGGGCAGCATGCTGATTGTCGAATAATAGTACGATATCGTCCGCATAGTCAAGATCGACTAGTTTATCTCCCGGGAGAACTTGACTTGGGGTTTCAAAACCTTTCAATTTCATTCAAATAGACAGAATATTTTGTGCAGTTCCAACGTAAAATTTAACATATCTACGCGATTAGCTGGTTTACACTAGTAGTTATGCAATAACCGGATTGATCCATATTTCTAAATATGCGCCGTGCCAATCTCCGTGATGACTAGTCCCTGACTGGTCCCGTCACTCCCAAGGCTTCCACACCTTTTGCACCATCCATCGAAAATGTTGGTTTATCAGTTATTTCTGTTTGATTAAATAAGTTTAGATATTCATTACCAGTGCCTTGTTAAGTTCTGCTAACCAGTGATTTGTTGCTAAGGAAATCCCTCTAACTGCCAGGCATATTTAAAGAGCCCCAACATGGACAAAGTGCCACACGCATTCCTGAATCCTAATGAGTTATTCGGTATACAACATTGATAACGCAAAAAGCCGTTTTTGAGTTAGTATAAGCTGTCTGCTGGCGTTTTATGTTCAACCAGAAATGACTAACACCGATATATTTCTACTGGTGGTCTCGATGATCAGCGTAGGAAATCATTCAAAGCCATCTGCAAGATTTCGATCGCCTTGATAAAATAATTGAGTTAGCGATAAGACAAGTTAAAATAGTTCTTTTGGTTGCAATTTGCGTCTTGATCTACTGCATTTCCAATAACAAATGTGGCTTTATTTGATCCTATATAAAACTTAAATAGCTAAAAATGTACACAAACTTAAATTGTAGGCTTTCTCCTATAAATAGTTTTTAAAATTTTAACTTAGTAAATTTTAGGAAGGCGGAGATGCATCAGTCATTATAAAGAATACCATTTTTCAAATATATAGAACAAATGGAATTTTCTATTTATTTACTTATGGAACACCGGTTGAATGAATTTGAATGATAATGCAAAAAAAGATACCAGTCTTTGAGTAATGAATGCTGTCCTGAATACGGAGTTATTCGAATAAAATTAATAGAAACAATTGAAAAGTAAAATCAAGAAGAAGAACAATAATTAATGTACCTCGGTGGTGGCACTAATCTCGGCGTTGTTATTTAGCAGGAGATCAACCACTGGAATGTGTTGTTTCTTGCAGGCGATGTGAAGTGGAGTAAAACCGTTCTGAGCATAAACGTAACAAATAATATAAGGAGCATCGTTAATATATATGTCACATCTAAAATATTAAAATACAATTTCAAATGAATGAAACTGACCTTTCATAAAGGTTAGCAATTATTATTACTATTACTGTTATTATAGCAACTACATTTATAAAACTAACTACAACTAAAACAACTATCACAATGCTTACTATAACTAATGCTAAAATCATTACAAATATCTCTGCTGCGGTTGATGCTACTAATATTACTCCTTTCAGTATTATCATTATCATCATCATAGTCATAATTATAAACCAGTTATCATCCACATCAACATCATTATCATAGCACAAATAATACTTATATTTTTTAAATTATCACAATTATAATTATTAAATTAACTAATGTTAATTATATTGTTATTATTATCCTTATAATAAAATGAATAATAATAATAATAATATATTATTATTATTATTATCATTCCAAATGTTATCTTAAATAATTATGATTATTATTATTAATAATAGTCGGAAACCCATCATCAATTAAGAAAGATGAATTTCCGATGCAATATTATGAACAATATTAATATTTAACAGAATTTTTGACTTTATGCAAGTGACATCTCACAGTGCCTCTAGATTTTTCCTTTCCTGATTTGTTTACACTCAATTGCTAGAAAATTGGAATTTTTATTTATTACTATTCATGAACGGTGCTAATACCAAAGAGATACAAATACTATACTGGCACAACTTCACAAAATGAGAGAACTGATCCAAACAAATAAGGTAATTCAAACTTAACAAAAACAAGAAAAAGTAATTAAAAATTATTTAATTTAAGATTTCGATTTTGATATAAAAAGCTGTATTATTATGTACATACATCTGTCAGTAGTAGCTAAGCCTTATGTAAAGTATAAAAAGCATTTCATCCAGTAGATCGGTTTCGCAATCAATATTCTTTTGATTTTATAAAAGTTTAATTCAATACCACTTCTCCAGGTAATGTAGTGTGTGTTCTACAATGACAGCTTGTGAATGGTTAGTGTAAACTTTAGTTATAAATGACGTCATATATGCGTATCCTAAAGGAAAGGCAAACCAAAACAAGTTAGTATATAATTGAAACTTGTATGCAGCGTGCGGCAGAATGGCTCAGTGGCTAAAGTAACAGACTCCGAAGCAGACGTGCCCAGGTTCGAGCCATAACCGTGGAAAATTCTGAGTTCTCAAATAGGACGAAACCGATCTACTTGATGAATTGCATTTTCTACAATACACAATGCTTAGCTTATACAGACAAATATATGTATATAATGGGATAGTTGTTTAGATAAAGATAGCAATCTTGATTTAAATAATTATTATATAAGTGAATTAACACTTGATCATAGAATAAGGATTGGAATAAAAATATTTATATTTTGTATATAGTTGATTGAATATTGCTAAATTTAACATTTGACTGAATCAGTTCGGCTTTAAAATAAGGCTTTAGCAACTATTTAAAACAAGGTTGCAGGCTAAACATAAACCAAAATCCTATTAGAGATAAGGCTGCCAGTATAAGCAAAGTTTTTTATAATGTAGCCAAGGCAAATCAAAATGTACGAAACATGTCCAATTGATGAATTCTCTTTTCTACTTTAAAAAAATGCTTACTTTTTACTGTAAAATATACATATAATTGGATTGGTGTTTATCACAAGTTCACAAACTTGATTTAAATAATTCTTATCACCACCCGCACAAGCAATGTCTGTTTAATTAAGGCTTAAGCGAGTTTGTAACTAATCTGGAAGGAATTCGTTAATAAACGTAAGAATTTAATTAATGGTAGGAATACTTTAGGATTTTAACAAGCAAATTTACGATGAATAAATAATAATCTGCCAAAAAATGCAATTTTTAAAAATATGCACAATATATTATAACGAAGATTAAACACAAAAATGGAAAAATAGCAAGAAAGATTCTAAACTTTGCATGTCCACTGACCACACTATCCTGTGCATATCACAAAGTGCATTTTAATATGATATTAACCTTTTTTAAAGAAATTAAAATATCTTGACAAGCACTTGGTGTTTGATACCAAATAACTGTGTATCTTATTTTTATCTATCTGTTCGTACTGCTACTGTCTTCCGTGTTATGCGCTCGCATAAAAAGTAGACGATTACTACACTCTACAAGTGCATTTCATGCATCCAAATATTTTCTGTTGCCAAAAACACTTACTTGTCAATCGATAGTAAAATAATGGGAACTGGAAAGCATCTTCACTAATAATTTGTAAAACAAAACAAAGTAACCATGAAATATATATATATATATATATATATATATATATATATATATATAAATGGAGAGAGGGAGAGAAAAAAGAATTCAATAGTTATATAGAAATATAATTATAGTTCCGATGTCGCATTGCTCTTCTTTACCATAATTGGGCTGTGTAGAGATTTAGCTTGCCTTAAAACTTGGAAAAATTTTGAAAATGTTGATCGTAGGAAACAACTGTCAAAATTTAACAATCCGTTGAGGAGAGAGCATTTTTAATATTAAAATTTGTATTGGTTTCATTTGAGTTTCATCGTTAGTCAAATTCAAATAAAGGTTGTGCAGCTTATTTCTGTTGTTTAATACTAATATTGCAAATAGTCTCTTTTATTTATATTAAACGAACATTGGTTGCGTGGGCGGTGATACAAATTACTATAATCAAGTTTGCGATCTTGATATAAGCACCTGACCCATTAATTATTTACATATGTCAGTATAAACTAAGAATTGTATAGTGTAGAAAAGGCAATTCATGTAGTAGACCGGTTTCGTCATTATTGGGAACTAAGCATGTACTGGCCCGAATTTGCCACGGACAAGGCACGTCTGCTTCGGAATCTGAGCCGTCCTCTTTCATTGTTAGTCAGTAAAATACTATCGTAAAATTGCCATATTATGCACAATAGCCAATCACAAGCTGCTATAAATGCAACATAGATTCATCAATAAGAACTGTCGTAGTACCTTTATTTCCCACAATCTCCTAACTCTATATCACATTTAAAATTAATAAACGCTAAGGAGCAACCAATTGTCCGTTGTTCTACTGTATGTTGCAGTAGAGCAAACACACACAAACATTATTTGGCATGGTGCTAGGAAATATCCCATGACAATGCCTTTGCACGTACAAAATGTTTCTGTTAACACAGTTTTGGAAGACTTATATTAAAAACAGCCTTTAAATAGTAAAGCATTTCCCCACAATTTCTTTAATTTAAAATTGAAAATTATTGTGTAAATTACGTGAAAGACAATGCAGATCGCAACACGTTATCTACATGCCTTACATCTGCTTCGCCTTTGCATTGTAGCTGAGCATGCATTCGTTTCTCGTCTGCTGTACAAACATTCGTAACGAGTTTAATTTCATTATTAGAGTTGCGATAAGCTATACAGCGTAGTGGGTAAACGGTAATAATAAGAGTATTATGCACAATATACAAAAGTCTGCAAGCAGTCGAGCGAAAAAATACTTAAAGCTCAATTTCGCAATGTCGAAACTAAAAATATATATCAACTTCAAAAAGCAGTAGCTATTGAAATGTAACTATTTCGCTGTCCACGTTTTGTTGAGAAGAGTGGTCAGCGCAATATGCTATCGGTTCTATGCTTGAACTACAAATCACAAAGTGATGAAATGTCGCTGCCTTCATTTTAGATTGTAAGTGGATATTCTGAAGCAATTTTCTGAATTTACCAAGCAGGCCTTCAGCATGAACATGGCCACCATGGCCACCAGCGACGGCATAATGTGTGAGCTAGTGTATTATGGATGGAAAACTTCAAATGTTAAAAGCATGGAAAATAAATAAAACGAACAGCCTAGTTATTTCATAAAGGCATAGTTTAGATTAATCAACTTACCATGGCTCGGGCGTTAATGTCACACTGGCGTTCAAGCAGATATTGAGCCACATCTACATTTCCACAATGTGCTGCCACATGCAAAGGATTCAAGAAATCCTGAAATTAACAATTGTAGGTATATAGTTAGAATTCATTTACTATATCAGTCAAGTGACAATGAACATAGGCTGGGGAAGTGAAACAAAAGTATGAAATATCGCACAGGCTAAAAGAATAAATGAACAGCATCATAGAAAGTAGATTAGCGCAATACAAAAAAATAATGTTGCTTTAGTGTCGCATAACTGTGACGAATGTTTTATTGAAGATAATGTGTGTGGGCTTCAGAAAATATCACATTACCCATGATACTTTTTGGAAGTAGCATAAAGAGAAATAGCAAATAGCATTTCCATGGCTCAGCAAACAAACGCGGTGCGTTGTCGAGACGCAAATCACATGCTCTTCTTGGCTAGTGTCGATAAGTTTCGCAAAAAAATAATATAACCATGATCCAGTAAATATTTCGCCTTTGAATTGCATAAAGCTTATCTTCCAAGGCGTGAATTTGAAAAGCACACTAAAAAGTTGTAAATTGCACTCTCGATACTATATTAAATTTTATACATAACCAAGATAATTTGAAGTCGAATAACTAAGAGACATAGCTTCATTCACTCAGTTAGCTTTGCCAACTGATAATTGCAATAAAGTGATGTTGTAAGAGCAACAGTTTTATTGGCTTTATGCAACCTACATTATACCACACGACTAAATTGCGTTACACTAGCATAATATAATGATGTTTCTCCGTAGTATAAGCATGACATGTACGGTGATGTTTGGGACTGAGCCGGTGTTAGTTTGATTTGTAAGGCGCATGAAACTCAAACTTCACTTTAACGCCACCAGTATAGCCCATTGCGCAACTCTTCCGCACAAACCACAATTTTCAGTAATATACTAACTTACGTTAGAATTCGCTTTTCCTTCAGCTGGAGTGCACGTGGCATATCTTCAGACGTAAAACTAACTAATCAGCCCGAATCCGTCATTATAGGACAAACACCGCGCCACCTGAGGAAGAGGTATTGAATTGAAGGTCTATACAATTAGAAAATCAGTGATCGTGCGAGTGGTGCTAACTATCAGTTAGATCAAGTTTGAAAGCATGATATGGACACAGTTACTAATAAAGGCGATACCGGTCTACCGGATGAATTGTCTTTGATACATTATAAAATGTTTAGTTTATACTAAAAAATGAATATTTAATGAAATTGGTGTTTATATAAAGCTCAAAACTCTGATTTAAATAATGAAAATCGGAATCAGCATTGACAAGTTCGATCATTGATTTTGGAAATTTGGTTTTGCAGTGTGATTAATTGATTTACATTAGTTTGTGTTTCCGATCTACAAACATCGGAGGTCCATTACCTCTTAGAGCATGATCTAATCTGTCCGCGGCAAATTCTGGCCAGTACATGATGAGTTCCCAATAAGGACGAAACCTGTCTACTGGATGAATTGCCTTTTCTACACACTATAAAATTCTTAGTTTATACTGACATATGTAAGTAATTAATGGGTCAGGTGTTTATATCAAGACCGCAACCTTAATTATAATAATCTAATGTGTCAATTTTTAACCCAGGTAAATACGGTTTTACCAATTATCTACCTACGGTTCGGTTCCTCTTTCCGGAATCACTTCAGCTTTATTATAATACGCAATACAATTTCAACACAAAAGGAAAATTTTGTAATCCTGTTCAAACTGATATATATATATATATATATATATATATATATATATATATATAAATTGCTTTTAAAAATTCATAATAAGATTTATTTAAGCAAATCTATTATGGTTTGAATAGCTTGATTATTATCTTGCTCAATCTGAAATAGCAAGTATCTATTGATCTAAAGCTCATTCTATAAAGCAGTATGTCACTGAAGTTACCTTTGCCATTGATTGACTTCGCCATAAATTACATGGTCAAGAAGATTGATTATCTATCAACCGAAATGTGTGATATTCTAATAAATAAACATATTGCATTCAGTTGGATTGGTCATCCAATAACAGGGTATACAAACAATTTAAAATATCATAGAGAATGAACAAAGATAGTAGGTCGAGCATCAGTTGGCAAATTCATGTTCTTGCCTTTACAATGACAAAGGTAACTTTAAATCAGATAGAAAAGCGATTAAAGAGATTAAGTGAAGTTATTTCAAACTCAAGGTCTTCCTGAGCTACTAATGACGGATTTATCTAAACAGACTAAAGAATAGCCCAGCAGATTAAATTACGTTGGAACCAAGATTTTTTGAATTATGAGAGCTATAAACCACACATTGGCTTAAAATGCATATAATGAGTTTCGACCTTAGTGCCATTAAATGAAATTCATTTGCTATTCGATGAAATTTTTAGCTTACACCAGCTTAATACAGATAATTCAATCTTTCAATTAAACTTTAAATTATTATCACTTTTATATAAACAAATATGGATATTGGTTGTGCGGGTGGTAATATCATTTAAATAAAGGTTGCGATCTTGATATAAGAACCTGTCCCATTATACTTAGAAATGTCTGTTCAAAATAATTGTGATGGAAGTTCGATATCAACGTTCCATATTGTTGATACATGTAAATTTTATAGGATCGGAACTGACGCAGGTGCCAAAGAAAATTAATCTTTGATGAGTTCAGCCCGACTATCCAGACGATTTATTTCATCGGTTACTGGATGGTTGTTTCTATGGCTTGTAATTTCGCTAACTTTTAATTTTATCGGAACCGTTGCGCGAATATTTTGGAACAAACAAAGGCTATTACCGAAATGTGAATGTTCCTTCCATCTTTTCGTCCTTTCTGGCCCAAATGGATTCAAGATCGTCTTACAAATATTATTATAATCCAAGCTAGCTGGAATTTGGAGCTTAGTTTCAAGAATCTCCATAGGTTTTACATACACCCAATGATTATTTCTAAGAGCCTACAATACCATTTATCGTATCACCTGCATTGCGCATGGTGGAACTTATTCAAAAACACTGTTAGACACATTTGAGGTTATCGAAATAAATGACACGCTTAAAGGTTTAAATAACGTTTACCATCACATTCAGTTAACTTGCGAGTGAGAAAATCCTTTCTAACGTACTCTTTTCCTGATATATTATTACTGATACAGGAAGACGACAATCTAAAGAGGCAAATATATCTAAAGCAGACATGGATTGGACAGTACATCCATTACTACACCACTGTATCAGTTTTCCATGGGAAATCTTATGCGTCATTTATTCTACAAAATAAATAATATATGTCCAGGAGAATTTCAATTTCAATTTCAAGAACTGACGGTGATCAAACCAACTTTATTAGAAAACGATTATCCGTAAAAAAGTGAAGCCGTACTCAACAAAAAAAACTACGTGTCAGTATATATTTTAAAGGGGCGCACCATTCGAACTATTAACTCGAAGAATTACAAAAGAACTCACTTAACCAATACCCAATACACAACTGCTGTTTTTAAAGTCCAGCATTGTTTTTTTTAAAACAGATGTTGAAGCTAGTATGTTTTAGGCGTTGCGAACCTAGTAACAAATTAGTTCAGTTGTGACCAGAAGGATAAACCAAAGGCAGCATGAACGGAAAGTATAATCTCATGCACATTCGTTTCGTGCTTACTGGAAACTCATCAGTAGGAGCCGGTATTACGAGTTTGTACCGTCCTATTATCCCACATACTTCACCCAAATATACAGTGGTTAAAGGGCGTAATACCGGCTCCTACTGGTGAGTCGCCAGTAAGCACCAAACGAATGTGCATGAGATTTTACTTTCCGTTCATGCTGCCTTTGGTTTATCCTTCTGGTCACAATTGAACTAATTTGTTACTAGGTTCACAACGCCTAATACACACCTGCATATATATTAGCTCTCCGCAACAAACAGTATTTAACTGTTATGTATTGAATTGAATGATTTCATGCTTACCGCGAAATTTGATAACTGATATCGATCAAGGCCAGAGTGTATGGATTTACTGGAGTAACAGGTGTTCAGGAATTGTTGTAATTCTCAATTTCGGTGAACTATAGCATAAATTGATATCCATAAGGTTGGTATCATGCAACTGCGTCCTTTCCTTCCCCTTCCTCTTCTCAATCTTACAATACCTCTCTTTTAGATACTATAAATATG